>PVJL010008949.1:0-61790 GCA_004026885.1 Lyroderma lyra
GTCACATTAAGTGGTGAACTTATTATACATCAAGTTGACAATGCACTGTAGAATTATATGCTTGAAACCTATGTAATCCTTGCTAACAGATGTCACCCCAATAAGTCTAACAATAAAAATGAATTAAAAAAAAAATAAAAAATAAAAAATAAAAAAAAAAAAAAGAAATTGTTCTGGCCACTGTGAGGAGAATTGACATAATTGGGAGGAGCTTAAATGGAAACACTAGGGCCAGTATCAATGAGGAATATCAGACAAGCAAAAAATCTTCACTTTTAACATCTGTCATTCTGTTCTCCTTGTATTTACCTCTTCAGGCGGTGAATGACCTATCCAACAGGTCAGTGAGCAGTATTCATGATGTTCCAGATCAGACTCTTCTTGGAGTTACCTGTCTCCTTCCCATGACCTACTTATGACAAACTGCCATAAAGATAAACTTAAACACAGGCACACACTAAGAACCGCTCGGTGATTTATAGCAGAGCTCCAAAGGTTTCCCTAAGTACATAGTTCAGTCTCTGTGACTCAGCAGGCATTAAGTTAATGGCAATGCCACTGAATTATTCATTTCATTCATAAGTAATCTGTAGACCTGTGCAAGCAACATACTTTCAGTGAAATTGCTGAACATATTTAAAGTGTTTTCTTTGCTATCCGTTTTTAAAACAAATTTCAGTTTTAAAAATGTATGTATTACTCGTTCACTTAAAACTATTTATTAATTTGCTATTATATTCAGGTAACAAACTAAATACTAGGGAAATTCCAACTACTAAGAAAACATACATGGCTATCACCACAGATAGCACTGTTTACTAAGTGAATATATACCCAGCATACATAGACAGTCCCAACACAATGCAGTAAGGGGTACATATAACACATAGAAGTTTAAGGAAGGCTTCCCATAGAAAGAAGGGTCCTAACTGTGACATAAATGATAAGTAGGACAAAGAAAGAGAGTAGAGGAATGAGGAAGAAAACAACGTTCAGAATTGAAAGATGGGGCTCCACGAGGAGTTTCTAAACACGTATACAAGAACTTCCATGGAGTCAAATAGCTGACAGCTAATGTAAGCCTGGGTTGAAACAGGAGGAGAGACAAAAATAAACTCATGTGTGAATTAGTTCAGCAAATATTAAGCACCTACCACATACTGGAAACTAGCAACTGAAAACATAGATATAAGCAAGAGAAAAAAAATTCCCCCCTGCTTTATCTCCCTAGCATGCAGGAGACAGGGAGGCAAACGATGGACACATGAGTCCATTTTTCCCCCTAGTTCATTGTTGAAAGTCAGAAATGTAAAAATAGAACAGATGTCCATTGTTCTACCAATAAATCCCACCTGTGGGTCACCCTGCAGTGTTCGCACAGGTCTACCAGAAAGTAAGTGATTCATAAAATCGCCTGACAGAATTAAGCACATGAAACCCAGATGACAAGGCTGCCAGGGCCTTCCGCCTCACCAAATGATGGATGTCATAAGGAATAAACCTTCTTTAATTAATTCCCCCCGGAGTCTTTCTATAATCCTAGGAATCTCTGTTTGTTTGTTTGGGGTTTTTGGTTCTTTGACTTGTGTGAGTGCTTCCTTTTACTACTTATCTCCACATCTTTTTTCCTGTTTTCCACAGCCCAATAGAAACCAGACTCTGCCACCTACTTGGTTAAAGATCAAGCTAGGACCCCTTCGGGGATTGACAATTTCTTGTTTCAAATAAACCAGAGGGTACTGTTAATCCTGGGGAAATCTCAGAAGTTTCACAAGGCCAATTCTATATGTTGAAGCAGACGCTCTAAAATAACTGAAGTCATTTAAAGCCAAATAAAATGATGAGGTGGTTTTTCCTTTCAATTTAGTAGCATACTATTTCAGAATTCCAGCATCTAAATATTTTACTGAGATTTTAAGCAGGCAATGTGAGAGACTCTCCAGAATGGCATCAGCCATAAACTTGTGGTTTAAAATCCAGAATGGAAATTCCAAAGTAAAATCTGAATTTTCTCAAATATAATGCAGGCTTTGATACAAATAAATCTCGCACATAAAATCTTTAACATTCCCACCGCCTTTTAGCCTGTAGATTCAATTATCCCCCAACATTATCTGCTCAACCATGCTGAGCTGATTCACAAGCCCTCCAGTTAGAAAATAATAAAAGGTCTGCAGGCATATTTACACTCAGAGAAAAAAGGTAGAGGTGTGAAAACTGCAATCATTTTCTTCAGAGTTATGAACAGTGAACAGTTTGTGACTATCAGGACATCTATTCACAGGTTTGGCCAATTGTATTATGCTCTTTTGAGTAAAAATGGAGAAAATAGTCAAAGGAAGTATGACTTGATATTTTGCCACAGAGTTTTATAACAAAATAATAAGGCTACTTTATTTTGTATTCATTGTCATTTAGAATTTTCATTCATTCGCTCATAAACAACCTCTAGTAGAATGCAGCCTGAGGAATTATTTCCCTGCCTACAAGTAACTCATAGTCTACTGGAAGAGGCGCCCTCCCCAAACAGATAAGGTCAGTACAATGGGATGCATGCTATAAGGTGCTATGTGCCAATTACTGCTGGAATATTGTAGAGAGAACAATTACTTCTGTCCTGGTTTACTTAAGATATATGAGCAAGTGCATAGGAAACCACATATACAAGGGCTGTCTGGAAAAAATCCAGCCATAAATGCCACTCTTTTTCATATTACATGGCGGGATACTTTCAGACAGCCCTTCTACATGATGGCTTAATGGGTAGCACACAAACTGATCTTCTCACAATCAACCAGAGTTTAGGAGAAAAACAATTAGGCAGACAAATTTAGGTTTGTTAACAGGATATATTAGTATCTCAAGTTTTACAGAGTTGAAGCAGGAAAATATACGGTTTTATATGGCAAATATAAAGACAAGAGCTATTAACTATTCCTTGAAGTTTTAAGTCATTCATCTTTAGGTCTGGGACTTGTGTGAGATGATAAAGAAATTTAAAGTTAAGAGTGGCTCAATAGTCAACTACTAGTGAACCCAAAGCTAGAGGAGCTAATCAGAAGAATAACTAGAAAAGGTTTAAGGTTGATGGAAAGAAAGAGATTAAATAAAGTACACATTTTCAATGTGGTGGTCAGGGTTCTAATTCTGCAAACACATACTCCTTTACGACTTGTCATTTCCTAAGTTCTGGCTTGGGGTTTGAGTCTTTAAGACAGAGTACAAGTCTGGGGGACTCAAAGAAACTATAACCCAATCAACAGAAACAATATGTGAATGATTTTAAAATAAGATATTTTAATTGGAAAACTAAGTTCATTCACATTTATTATCTTTTTGAATATACATACAAGTGACTAAAAAGAAAAATACTTAAGCGATGAAAGGGAACAAAATGAGGAAAATATACATTTTTTTGGAAAGGTGTTCAAGAAACCTATTTGGAGCGTATGCTAACAGCCAGCCCAGTTCTTCAAGGCACTGGAGACAGGGCCCCAAAACCATTGTATTCACCACCAGGAGGCTCACAGTTTAGTTCATGTGAATACATTTCCTTAGATACACTGCTCTAGCAATGTGCTAATAATCAAGTCAGGAATATTATATTAAGCCATTCAATTTTTTGTTAAATGTATTGGGGTGACATCAGTCAGTAAAAATTACATAGGTTCCAGGTGTACAACTGTAAAATATGTCATCTATGTATTGCCTTATGTGTTCACCACCCGGAGTTAGTCCTCTTTCCATCTCTCTATATTTGACTCCACTCGATTTTAATGATTTCCATCTTCCAGATTATTCCTTGAGATCTAAGGTATCTTTATGTATTGGAAGTTGGGGGCGGTCAGCTAGTTAGAAATAATACCACCAACAACTTTGAGACCTACTTCATGCTGATAATCTCATGTCATTTAGATCTCTATTTTATGACAAAACATTTCTAAAATGTGCAAAACCCTTACCACTAACTTTGATATAAAAATGGTAAATTGTGCCAATTCTACAACTGAAAGAACCACAGGAGACCCTACCATATTGCTCCAAGGCATTCCTTCTGACCTGGTAGTCTCCCTTCTTCATTGCATCCTCTATTTCATAGGAAGTGTGTACATTCAACGGCCCACTCTGGTGAATTTTCAAATTTTATATAATGTATATAAATATGCCTATAAATAAGTGCTACTGCGTATAGAAATCCATTAAATAAAGGTCAGTGTATTTCCTTTTTCAATTTTTAACTTTTACTGTTAATATTCTCATTTTATCAGTGTTGAATATTTTGTATGGAGAACAATTATCTTCTTATGCACAAAAGGTAAAATTCTGCTTACCAATCAATATTTTGCACATCACAGCAGGAATGAGTACATTAATATCTATAAAAGTTATAAAACTCATTACCATGTGGCAGATTATAAAAATGGTTTCAAATTACTCCCCTCCCTAAACCCCCATCCTTCCAATGAGGTAGTGCAAAGTATACAATTAAAAATGAAGTCTGTTCCCCGAAGTTTTATTTTATTATTAAATTTATTGGGGTGACATTGGTTAGTAAAATTACACAGGTTGCAGGTGTACCATTTGATAATACACCGTCTATGTGTTACATCGTATGCTCAATATCCAGAGCCAGTCAGTTCTCCTTCCATCACCTTATATTTGAGCTCCCTTCCTCCTCCATCCCCCCATCCCCCCTTAATTTCTGGTAACCACTAAACTGTTGTCTGTGTCTATGAGCTTTTGTTTCTTTGTATGCTTGTCTTGTACCTTTGTTGCCTTCAGTTTCATACCCCGCATAGAAGCTAAGGAAGATATGGTTCTTGACTTTTTCTGTCTGACTTATGTCGCTCAGCACGAGGATCTCAAGGTCCATCCCTGCGGTCACAAAGGGCAGTACTTCATCTTTTCTTCCGGCCGAGCCCCACACACTGCTGATGGGAAGGTTAGTTGGTGCAAATACTATGGAAAACAGGACGGAGGTTCCTCAACCAATAAAGAATAGAGTTACCATATGACCCGGCAATCCCTCTTCTGGGGAGCTGCCCAAAGAATCTGAAAACTTTTTCCGCAAAGATATGTTACCCCAAGTTTTGAATACTGGTTGCCATGTGACTTGGTTTGGCTAAGAACACAGCAAACCGTGTAAAGAAACTTGGAAGTCGGTGCTTGAGGCTTTTTCTCCTGCTGCACTTTGCACCCTGAGATTGCCGTGAGGAGCCCTGTCCTTCTGCTGGAGGGTGAAAGATCCTTTGGCACGCAGACAGCTCATTTCAGTTTTGCTGTGTCCCCCCAGCCCCCCATTAGCCATTTAGTAGTTCCGGTGTTAATAGACCCACTTCATTAGGGTAATGGTAAAACACTCAGTACGTATTGTTATGATGTGTTTCTCCTGGTATATCTCTATCCAGGCCTTTTCCTACTTCGTTCTATGTAAGTCTATTTAATGTGTCACTGTTTGGAATTTATTTATTTATTTTTAAACTTTTGTCCTAAACTAAACTGTTTGTTTCTTATTATCAGAGCTCAGATTTTGTTCCCTAGCTAATAAAAAGAAAAAAAAAAATTAGTCTGTAAACAAGAAATCATCTATGCTTGCTGCAGAATTCAGCAGGTATTTTTATGATTCCTTTGTTATTTCCTTCTCTAATTATTATTAGCAGTTGTACTTAGACGGGGTTTCCTTCTAAAGAAAATGTGCTTGATGACATGCATTCTGCCTTAAAGACTGGTGACAGAAAAAGCCTTTAGACATTGCTGGGTTTGGGGATAAGTGTCTAAGGGGATCAAGTGACTTCAATCAGGCAATGATATTTTTAGAGTCAAACAGAGTCAAGAAGACTATTCCCACTACTAAACATCCCACTGTCGTTTCATGTTTTCAGCAAACATCTTTCTAAAAGGTAACTTTCTTTTTCTGAGGGAGAGTTTTCTTTCATCGCTATTATCCATCTACCCATTTACTTAACCAAATACTATTGTCAATAGTTATTTAGATACAGGTACCTGTGCAAGGTGCTGTATATGCAAAGGCTGAAAAGAAAGAAATCCTGTCTGCAAGGAAAACTTACATTCTCCATTTTGACAATAAAATGAGTTACACATGGACAAAAATACATATTAACAAAGATCACTTTATGAATAAATTTATATGATTACTGCATTGTAAAACTCCTACTAGTTTTAGAAATGATAAACAGGAAAAAAATATTTTTCTTGAATATATACACACATACACACACACACACACACACACACACACACATACATATACATACATATATATCTCCCCTCTTCCAGGGTGAATGCCATCAATGCCCCCATTTCTATAATCCAGGATATAAATTGTATCCAATGATTACTCCTATTCAAACCTCCCATTTTAGCTAGAAGGGTGCTACTTAAGTGTCTTTATGGTTTGGAAGGATAAAAGGTGGGCCAGCAAGCATTCAGAGTGTTTTTTTTTTTCTTTAAATACAGCTTATATCCATTATCCAAACCAGTCAGTCACAGAGAAGGTACTTATCACCACACTGTCATTGGTTGTGCCTGCTGTGCCCTAGAATATTCTAGCTGAGACTAAATTCTTTAATCACAGCATTGATATCGATGAGATATAACTCCTAAATAAAATACTACTTATAAGGTGTTTTTTTAAAGGAAAATAATCTTAAAATATGTTAATGAACATTATTATCAGTTAGCCACTCTGAAAAAAAAAAGTCTGGTTCTTGCTTTTTTTTTTAAAACAGGCTAAATACATTAATGCAATTCTTCAGTTCTAATGGAGATTGTCACTGACTGCCAAATGCATCACCGCTGTCTATAAGGGGACTTGTTCACTGTCAGTGGATGTAATGTAAAGGTAATAAGGCATAGAGAATTTGGAGCCAGACAGAGGTAGTAGTAAAGCCTACTTATGCTTTTTATACTTTGTGCTTTTAAGCCTGTGTTTCTTTATGTTTCAAAATAAGTGTTATGATATCAATTCTGTAAGCTTGGGAAAACACTAAATAAGGTAACCATGTAAAAATCCTTGCACAAAATAGCAAAGGTCTGACAAATTCCATGTGCCTTCTCCTTTATGAACATCATACTTCAGCATAGTTAATTAGTGTAGCATTACAATTATATGGAAATAAGGTAGTCCATTAAGGACAAATGGAACTGTATATGTACAGGCAAATATATTTTTTATTGTGCTTCACTTTATTGCACTTTGCAGATGTGGGGGGGTTGTTTTGTTTTGTTTTGTTTTTACAAATTCAAGGTTTGTGGCAAACTTGCATCAACCAATTCTTTTGGTGCTATTTTTTCCAACAACATTTGATCATTTTATGGTTGTGTCACATTTTGGTAATCCTCACAATGTTTCAAACTTTTTCATTTATTATTATATTTGTTAGGGTGATCTGTAATCAGTGATCTTAGATGTTACTATTGTAATTGTTTTGAGGTGCCACAAACTGTGACCATATAAGACAGCAAAATTAACAGATAAATGTGTTGTTCTGACTGCTCCATTGACTGGCCAATCACCCATCTATCTTCTCTTCCTCAGGTCTCTCTACTGCCTGAGACACAATATTAAAATTAGGCCAGTGAATAACCTTACAATAGGCCCTATGTGTTCAAATGACACAAAGAGTCTCTCACTTTAAATAAAAAACTAGAAATGATTGTGCTCAGTGATGAAGGCACATCAACAACCAAGACAGGCCAAAAGGTAGGCCTCTTAAGACAAACAGTTTGCAGCCATGAATGCAAAGGAAAAAAGGCTTGAAGGAAATTAGAAGTGCTAACACAGTGAACACACGTATGATAAGCAAGCGTAACACCCTTAATTGCTGATGTGAAGGTGTAGTGGTTGGATAGAAAATCCAGCTCCAACATTTTCTTAAGCTGAAACCTAATCCAGAGCAAGCCCCTAACTTACCTCAATTCTATGAAGGCTGAAGTGAAGAAAGAGAGGTGAGAAAGGGGAAGAATAAAAGTCTGAAGCTATCAGAGGTTGGTTCATGAGGTTTAAGGAAGGAAGCCATCTCTATTACTTAAAGTGAAGGTGGAGAAGCGAGAGCTGATGGATAAGCTGCAGCCAGTCATCCCAAAGATCCAGCTAAGATAATAAATGAAGGTGGCTACACTACACAGCAGATTTCAGTGTAGACAAAACAACCTTCTATTGGAAGAAGAGGCCATCTAGGACTTCCATGGCTAGAGAGAAGTCAATGCCTGGCATCAAAGCTTCCAAAGACAGGCTGACTCTTTTGTTAGGGGATAATGCAACTGGTGACTTTAAGTTGAAGCCAATGCTCACTTATCATTCTGAAAATCCTAGGGCCCTTAAGAATTGTGCTAAATCTACTCTGCCCATGCTCTATAAATGGAAAAACAAAGCCTGGATGACAGCACATCTGCATGTAACAAGGCTTACTTAATATGTTAAGCCCATGTTGAGACCTACTGCTCAGAAAAAGCAAATTTCTTTCAAAATATAAATGATCATTGACAATACCCCTGATCGTCCAAGAGCTCTGATGAAGGTTTATGAAATTCATGTTGTTTTAATGCCTGCTACACAACATCCAATCTGCAGCCCATGGATCAAGAAGTAACTTTAATTTTTAAGTCTTATTTAAGTCTCTCTCTCTCTCTCTCCATCCATAGTTATTCCTCTGATGAATCTGGGCAAAATTGAATTTGGGCAAATAAATTGAAAACTTTCTAGAAAAAATTCACTGTTCTAGATGCCATTAAGAACATCTGGATACACAGAAAGAAGTAAAAATATTAACATTAACAAGAATTTGTAAGAGTTTGATATCAATCCTTATGGATAACTTTGAAGATTCTAGACTTCAGTAAAAAAAATTAACTGAAGATGTAGTGCAAATAGCAAGAGAACTAGAACTTAAAGGACAGCCTGAAAATGTGACCAAATTCCTAAATCACATAAAATTTTAATGGATGAGGAGTTGCTCTTTATGGATGAGTAAAGAAAGTTGTTAGCTGGGATGGAATCTGCTCCTGATAATCATTCTGTGAAGATTGTTGAAATGACAACAAAAGAATTAGAATATTATATAAATTTAGCTGATAATGCAGCAGCAGAGTTTAGAGGATTCCAATTTTGAAAGAAGTTCTAATGTGGATAAAATGCTATCAAACAGCATCAGTGCTACAGAGAAATTGTTCATGAAGGAAAAAAAATCAATTGATGGGGCAAATTTTACGTTGTCTTATTTTAAGAAATTGCCACACTCACCACAGTCTTTAGCAACCACCACCTTGATCACAGAGCAGCCATCAACATTGAGACAAGACCCTCCACCAGCAAAAAGATTATGATTGCTGAAGGTTCAGATAATGGTGAGCATTTTTTAGCATATCTTACATATTTTAAATGAAAGTATGTACAGTGTTCTTTAGATGTAACATCATTGCACACTTAACAGACTACAGTATAGTATAAAAATAACTTTTATATGCACTGGGAAACCAAAAATTTTGTTTGATTTTCTATATTTCAGTATTTGTGGTAGTCAGGAGGTAAACCCGCAATAGCTCCCAGGTATGGCCATATATTAATATAATTGGCTTAAAGTTAAGCCGAGCCAGTGTAATTTTTTCTTCACTTATATTTTTTTCCTCTTAAAAATGCTTCTGATTGTGAATCAATTTTTTTCTTTATATAATAATTAGATATTCTTCTTCATACAGCTATAATAAGTGTACGATCCTGTAAATTGCTTCAGGTTTGCTTTCTTGCTACCTTATTACAGAATATAGAAATAAAATGTGCTTTGCAATGAAGTAAAATAGAAAGTAAATCACTGAGTCAATCTATATAAGTTTCAACTATTTCTTTAAAACGTGGGACATTTGACTGTATTCATCCTCTATAGGGTTTATCATAAATTAACTTTAGGAAAAAAATTTTAAATCTACTCTTTCCATTCATCCATCCAGAAACAAAATGGTACATAATGCAGACATGATTAACATAACCTCTTTAATCCTTAAAAATGCTGAAATTTGGGAGATAAAAGATTAGAAACATCTACATTAATTTTTGAAAGAAAGAACCAGACAGCTATTTAAGATGGCTTATTGAAAGAAATCACTAACTTGTGATACAAGCATTCTATTCATCAATTTCTGGCCACTTTACAGCTTTAGTATTTCAACCATAAATTTTTACAATCCATGTTCTAATTGGAAATTCATCCAATGTCTACTTCTAATACATGTTTATAGAAGATATTTTCAAAACAAACAGCGTTTCAATCATCAATTTATAATACACATTTATGCTTATATTAGCTCTATTTCCACTTCAGTTTTCCTCTCTTGATGTCCCTTTTCATTTCCATGCTTCTAATTCCTCATCTGTAAATATCAGGATTAGAGGGACATCAAGATTCTCTTCCATCTTTAATGTTTTGGGATTTTATACCTAATATTTTCATTTCATTTTTATGTTTTATAAACACACACATACACACACACACACACACACACACACACACGACAAAAAAACAAAAAACAAACTCAAAACCATTGAACCTATAATGGAGCCCAGCTTTTAAAAGCAGAGATAGCTTATAGTATTAATTTCAATAAATACAGAGTTGTTGCAGTGGTAGTTTATATGTGCAAAAGACTTGGCTGAAGATTATACAAAGTCCTAGTATAAATCATGTAGCTTTTAATTTATGTATTACTTCCATACGATTTTATTTATGCAAAGTAGTATTTCAATCCATTAGTTATACTCTCTGAAAGAAGGAAGCTGAGTATGAATTGTTATTTAATTTCTAGGTTATATATTTAACATAATTTTCTTTAGACAAAGAAGTATTTCAGGCCATAAATCATAGAGACTTCAGTAAGAAATATAAATTCACTTTCATTCTATAAACTAGGTTTTCTTCTTTTTAACAGTGTAAAGAGGGTGCGAAAAAATGTGTACCCATTTTAAAAAAGAAAAACACTGTTTTAAAATTGTAATACTCAATATATACCAATAACAAAAGATGAATACAAGTCACATTTGACTTCTGCAATGACAAGAGGTGCTCAAAGTGGTCACCTTCCATGTCCAGACACTTCTGATGGTGGCAAAGTACTGCTTGAGCAACGCTGACCAAAGTGTCTATTGGTATCACTGTGCATGCCCTTTCAGTTTCTTCCTGAAGTACCGCCAGTGTAGCTGGTTTTCTGTGGTACACCACATCCTTTAAGGTCCCCACAGGTAGGTGTCAAGGGGTGTTAAATCAGAAGAACATGGGGAAAACTCAATGTCTCAAATTTCAAATACCACTTTAAAATGGTCCTTGAATGACAACCATGTTTCCACTATTTTCTCTCACTGTCCTGCCTGTTGCATGGTGACACTTGCATTCATTTGATTAACGCCATCTTTTGAGCGAACATCATACTACACATTGTGGCTGTAACGCAATTCAACTTTAAAAAGTAATACATAGATAGCATCTCTTAAAATGTGTATATATTTTTTGGCACCCTGGTATTTCTCTTGCATATGTATTTTTAAACATCAATGTTTGCTTAGGAAGAGTGTGAGCTGGAAATGCAATGTCCTCAATGAATTTTAGAGCATTGAGTCCTTTATATTCATTTATTTAGAAAATAGCATTTTGGGACTCCGAGAATGAGTATGGGAATGGGAATAAAGGTATTCTGTATGTATAAATACATGCATACAGATTTAAAAACACTATATTAATGAGTCTAGAGAAAACAGAACATACCTTTGTAGAGAGAACTAGATGACTTGCCTATATATAAACAAATTACACTTCTAAGCAAAAGTAAAAATATTAATACATTTGTAACAGAAGGAAGAAACTGAGAAAAAAAAATCTCAGGAAGCAAAAGCTGAACATAAAGTCCATTGCACGTCTATTATGACAGAAAGAGAGGGCCAAGTTCATGCAGTTTAACGAGTAGGAATGTTAGAATCAGAAATCAAGATTCCTCTAAGTATCATGGTCTTCACAGTCACAGATAGGTCATTCCATTTATTTATCATCACCTTACAACCCAAAAGACATCTAAAAATAACAGAGAATGATAAAAATAACTGAATGTCACATGGGATTAATATTCGAGAAATGTGCAAGACCAAAACATTAAGTTTCAAATGTCACAAAAATTTGAAGTAGAATAAAGTTTGACTCCTGGCCATTCACTGGGCAAATTTTAAGTCTGTGGAATCAGAACTTGATTAGATTAGGCCTGTACAAACCTACCCCTGTTCGAGAGGTTAAGACTCAGAGACCACCAAGCAAGTGAAAGAAACCATTTCAAAAAGTTTAGTGTTTAATCAGAGGGCAAAGGACTCAAGAGGATAACTGGGGGAGGAAGAAGAATTATAGAAACTTTCTTTCTGGAGTGGAAATAATTATAAAAATAAATAGAGACACCAGTTATTGAAAAGGTAGAAGACACATGGAAGAGGAAATCTGATGAGTTGTGGTCCCAATGAGAATGGGTGTCACAGCAGAGTAGCAGCAGTGATTTCTGTGTGACAAGAGCGTATGAACAGGTTTTACATACAACTGTACGCGCGGACAGGGAAGCAGAGAGACACCCGCACTGATGCTGTGGGGCTGGAGCCATTCTGTTACAACTTGAATTTACTGAGGTCACTTGCAGTCACTTTGGTGCCTTCCCTGTCCAGCATCCTACCTTGTCAAGACTGGTATTTAATCCACCAGTCTGATGACGTGGACTGTGACCTGTTCAAATCAGAGACCATGCTGACTCTGGGAGAGTAAGTAACGACGACAAGAATGTCAAAGCAAATCCAGGAAAGGCTACAGGAACCGACGGGAAGGTTCTGTGAACTCAGGAGCGTCTCGGCTGCACGCAGCTCTTCTGTTCTCTCCTTTACAGCCTCCCTCCTCCCAGGAAGAGTAAAGGAACTTAATGCAGAACATAGTAAAAGTGAAAGACAAAAAAGGTTCAAGGCAGTGCCTCGTGGGGATCTAGTGTACAGCATGGTGCTTATAGTTAATAATTTGGTATCAGGTACTTGAAACCGGCTAGAAGAGTAAACCTTAACTGTTCTCACCACAAAAAATAAATGGGTGTTACATGACATGATGAAAGTGTTAACTAATGCTATGGTGGTGTTTAAAATCAACATTTTGTACACCCTAAATGTACACAATGTTATATGTCAACTGTATCACAATAAAAATAAATAACTCAAGAGATCAAGTGCCTGGACTGCAGAGCATAGGCAAAGCTCTACAGTTTTCTGACAAAAACATTTCTTTGCTACCCGAGCAGTTGCAACTAAGACAAAATAAAGAATACGGTCACCAGCATGTTAGCTATAGCCATAGTTCTAGGGGAAAAAAAGTAGAAACAAGCAAATTCTTCTTAATATTTTACCCTACCTCTGCCAAGTTCTCATTCCCTCATGTTATTTTAATAATAGTTTTCTCTACCTCCAAATTATCTCACAATATTCAGAATGAAAGTGATTAATTAACGTGTCCAGTTGGCATATTATTCTAATGGAGTAATAACATTAGGATATTCTTTTGATGCTCTGAGTTTATAAAGCTGAATTTAATTCAGTGGAAAAACACCTGCAACCAACACCCTCAGACAGAAGAGCATGGCCGAGACAATCCATGAACAACCGGCCTGGGAAAAACCAGTTCACAGCTTACACCCTTGGCATGATCCCTGGACAGCCTGGTCTTTGTGTAAGGTACGAGGGGCTGGTTAGCTGAGAGTCTACTGTACTAAGAAAAGAAAACATAAAAGGGGAGGCTGGAACTGTTGCTTCTTTATTTCCAGCACAAAGAGCAATTAATCAGTGTTCTGTCACCGCAAGATGCTTCCCGCACACATCCTGTCTTCCAAGGAGTCAGCCAAGAAACAAATGCTCCGGAATCTGCCATCCATGGGATTCGCGTACCTTCTTGGCCCTGGAGCAATCCTGTTTGACGTGGTAGGCTTTAATCTGGCAGTTTGCACACGCAGGTGGCTAAGGCATTGCCTTTTTGGCTACTTTGCCTCAGCCCCAACACAACGTCCTCTGGGGCCCCGTTATGCAGTCATTTCAGGTCACAATACCTCCATCGTACCTTTCCAGCTGTCAGTCACATCCAGAAGAGCAGGACTCACTGTTAAGGATTCACCACCCCCACCCCCGACCCCTGCCCGTTAAGTGAGCTTGTTTAGCAAAGTATATCCCACAGATCAGATGCACTGTACACACATTCATTTTTTATTAAATGTCTTTTGGCTTATGGTCTTTTTCCTAGTATTAATAGGAAGAGAGACTCTCATATGGTGCTGTGTTTAACATTAACATTAGAAGGACACGTATTTTCCTAAGAGGTGAGAGTGGCCCATCAAAAACGGACTTAATAAATGTTTGACAAAGTAAGTTTTACTGTGGAAAATTATGTTTAACGTAACATTTACCATCTTAACCCTTTTAAAGTATACAATTCAGTGGGATTCAGTACGTCCACAAGGTGCAGCTATCACTACTACCCATTTCCAGAACTTTTCCATCACCCTAAATTAAGTCTATACTCATTAAGCAATAACTCTGTCCCTCCTCCCCCCAAGTGCCTAATAACCACCATTCTACCTACTGTCACTATGACTGTGACTATTCTAGGTGTCTCACTTAAGTGGATCACAGTGTTTATCTGTCTCTCTTTGATTTATGTCACTTAAGAAAATGTTTTTAAGGTTTACCCCTGCTGTAGCATGTATCAGAATTTCTTTCCTTTTTAAGGCTGAATAATTCTCTATGGTAGGTATGTACCACTTCTTTAGTCCACCTACTTGTCAGTGGAAATCTGGGTGGCTTCTACCTTTTGGCATTTGCGAATAATGCTGCTGTGAACATGGGAGTAAAGGCATCTCTTCTAATATCTGCTTTCAATTATCGCAGGTAGAAACCTTGAAGTGGCATGGCAGGGTCACATGGGGATTCCGGTTAGTGGTTTGAGGAACCACCACAATGTTGTCCACAGTGACTGCCCCACTTCACACTCCCACCACCCCAAAACAGGTCCAATTCATTCACATGCTTGCTCACACACTTGGCCTTCTCTCTCTCTCTCTCTGTCTTCTTTGTAACAGCCATCCCTAATGAGCATTAATATAAAATTAAATTTGATATTTGAACAAGAGTGACCGTATTTACCTCCTCGTGTTAAGGAATCCAAATCTTAAGGGATGGAATTGTTAATACTGGCTCAACCTTATTGTATCTCCATGTCTTAAATGATGATATTTACTTTACTAACAGCTCAGGCAAACAAGCCATGGATACATATCTAAGGAATTTACCAAAATTAACTTTAACTCTCCCTTTGGCTTCTTTGGTGCTTCATATTGCCATTATCTCCTTGCTCAGACTGAAGTGAACTGTTGTTTCTTTCAAGGGAATGCTAAAATCTGGGAAGTTGTAAATTGCCTTTCCCAACATAACCACGAGTATCGTCCAACTCAGTAGCAGTCGTGCATTGAAAATCGAAGGTTATTGGCATCTCCTACAGAATTCATTCATTCTTTCATTCATATCAAATTTTACTGGGAGTTTATTCTTCCCAAAAGTATCCAATGGAAGTTTCAGTAACGATGGAAGTCATCAATATCTGCACTATCCAACCTGTTACCTACCAGCCACGTGCAGCTATGGACTACGTAAAATGTGACTATTTAAATTGAAACTTAAAATAATTAAACATAAATGTAATTAAACATTCAGTGCCTTTGTCACACTAGCTACATTTTAAGTGCTCAATAGACAGATGCAGCTCGTGGTTACTGTGTAATTAGACAGAACCGATCTGGAGAGAGACGCTGAGAAGTTGTTAATCATCGTTGTCCCCGTTAGTGGCAGTGTGGTCAATAAACACGATACATAAATACTGCTTACAATAAAGGGTAGTAGAAGTTAGGTGCCAAGTCATACTGAAGCACAAATGAAGGAGACAGGAGCTTCTTAGGGAAAAACTGGAAACTGCTTCCAAGAAAAGGTCACGAGTTATAGCTTGAAGAATCAATGCAACTGTACCGGATAGTGCAGGACGTGTTAAGGAGCGAGAAATGCACAGGCAATGGACGGGGAAGAAAGTGGTGTGCTGAGGGACATTGAAGTGTGCTGTGTATTAAGAGAGGCACTAGGCCTGAGGGAGAAGGGGGAGGAATGGAAAGAAGGCAGAGGAATAGTCCACAATCTGAGCACGAAAGGCAGGGTGCTGAATAATTCAGACGTGAAGCTGTATAAAGAGGCAATGAGAAAAGAACCAGGTATTCCATGAGTTGGTTCATTTCCTAAAACAGTTCCTTTCCTTGATGTATGGCAACAAGCGTTAATTGGAGGGAATAGAAATTAATGGACTGGGTGTAATTTGTATTTGGTGTCGAGGCTTTTATTTTCATTTACCTTTTTTCATGGAGGGTTATCAGTATAAGATTCTTCACTGGCTAAAGCGGGGCATTCGTAAACATTCCTAAATTAATATCTAATATTTAAATTACCCAGGACTTGCTGTAGCATAAACCACGGCTGTTTATTTAGTGTTTGGTTGTTCCTTTTAGAATAAAAAATTAAGTTTTACAGAAACTGTCTATGACTGTACACAAGCAAATGAAGCTGTTTTATAGTGCTCCAAGGTTCTCATTCCAGGGTAAAGTTTAATAGAGTATGTACAGGGCACTGCACAATTTCCTTTCTAAACTTTACTTTGTGATTGAATTAATATTTTTAAGTGCTTTTCAAGGGTGATACATTGATCAGAAGCAGTTGGCTGTTATGCTGAAATGTTGTCCTGCCTGAGGCTTATAATTCACCTGGCAAATGGGCAATCATGCTCCACTCTGCGAGTGAGTCATGATTTTTCCTTTGATCTATGGCTAAAATCCTATTAAAAAAAAGGAAAGTGCATTTTTTGGGATATTCATTAATATTCTCTATGAAGAACTGAACCTGGAGTAAATGACGCTAGGCCTTGCTAAGGACTCACTACATATGAACAATCCCCATACCATTTAAAGAGATTATACAGTTTGTCATAAAAAAGCAGTAGTCTTTAATCCTAGTTGAATATAAACCTTAGTGGTTGAAATCTTAATTGATGCTGTTCACTCTGGCTCAGTAACGTTGTGATGGTTCAATGAGATGATGGTTCACAGACCTAACTTTGCACACAATATCCAGAAAAACATGCCTCAAATGAGGACAGATCTTACTGATGTTAGAGGTAAAAAAGCAGTCCACCCAAATATGGGTCATTTATATGTGACAGTGACATTTCTGAGCACATGAAAACTAAAATCAATTCCAGATAGATCAAATGTAGAATGGTATTTTATGACTTCACCATGGGGAACGGTTTTCTAAAACAAGTTGTAAAAGAAAGAAGCCATTATGAAAAAAATACTATTTTAAATGAAACACAATATACATTTCGTTATAGTAAAAGACACTGTTAACAAAAAAGGAAAAAGAAAAGATACAGCCTGTGGCAAAGGATTTGCAATGCATTTACCAAAAATGAGTTAGTATATAGAATATATAAAGGACTCCGATAAATCTATAACAAAAAGATAAAAGTATCAGTAGGAAAGCAAATAAAATATATGTTTAAGCAATTCACAGTAAAGGAAACCTAACTGTTCAATAAATAGATGCTCATTGTACATACAATCAGAAAAGATAAAGTAAAACCATCCAATTGGTAAAATAAAGAAATGTGACAATATTAAATGTCGATATGGTTGGATAAAATGGTAACTCTCACCAAGGTGTTTGGAAACTATGAATGCTACAAGCACTGTGTGGGATTTGGGCCATATCTGAAAAATGGAAAAAAAGTAAATTCCCTATAATCAATGAGTTTTACTCCTCGACATATTTGTGTATCTAAAAACGTACTGGATAAGTGAACTAGAATGTATATTAAAAGAACAACAAAAAGGATAGCTGTAGTGTGTGTTATAAGGAGAAATCAGAAGCACCTATTAATGAGAGAGGGTAAAGTAAATTGTAGTGGATTCATATACTGGAATACTAAACAGCAACACAAAGGAATAAAGTACGCATGACTCTTCTTGCACCAACTTGAAAAACATCACAAAAACGCTATTCCCAAAGATGCACATAGTAGGTTACATTTTATACAATAGTAATCTAATATAATGCTATATATGATTAAGGGACACACACACACACACACACACACACACACACACACACACGTACCACACAGAGGCTGTCTGGAAAGTATCCAGCCATGTAATATGAAAAGTAGAGGCATTTATGGCTGGATTTTTTCCTGAGAGCCCTCATATACATGCATATTCATGTATACTACAAGCATATATATACTTGTGTGTGTACATACACACATGTACATATTAATATATCTATATCTATATATCAATCAAGGGGACGTGCATGGGGACCCTAACAGTAAATCTGCAGTACTGGTTACTTGTTAGAGGAAGATACAATTTGGAACAGCACAAAGAGGACTCCAATTTTGTTTAACAGGTCCTTACTTAACCTGGGTAGCAATTCACAGACATTTATTTTACTATTTCTTCTGTCTGCCACATGAACATTTCATATTAAAAAGTCAGAGTCATCACGAGAGTCAAGTACAGCAGCACCTCAACTCTAAAGGCCATTTTCCACGTGATTTTGGAAATGCTGCTCTCGACAAGCGTGGCTCTCCGATGCATAGCTCTCTTGCTTCGGTAAAAACGACACATACGATCTAATTCACTATACACTGAGATCAAATCTGTCCTTGAAGTGCAGTAATCCGGAAGACATGCTCACACTTCTCAGTAAGATCTAAGAAGCCAATAGCTCCTTCCGTAAAATGTCAAACTAAGCCCCATATTGACCTGGCTGAGTTGGGGAGCAACTGTTGGGATGAACTCCGGAAGGCTGCTTAGACCTGGAATGCTTGGTAAAAGGGAATTCCAGAGTCCCCCCACACCCCACATATTTTAATATATTAAATGTGACGGGGAGTGGGGGAGTGGAATTTTAACTGTTATTTTTGTTGATTCAGAAGTTTCCTTGGTTCAATGGCTAAAGTTTGAGAAATACTGTTTCAAGAAATTCACTGTCGTGATAGAATTGAATAAATAAAGCTTTGATGTCCAACCTTTTGGCTTCCCTGCGCCACACTGGGAGAAGAATTGTCTTGGGCCACACATAAAATACACTAACACTAACAATAGCTGATGAGCTAAAACAAAACAAAACAAAAAGGTGGCAAAAAAATCTCATAATGGGTTAACAAATTTGTGTGGAGCTGCATTCAAAGCTGTCTTGGGCCACTGGTTGGACGTGCCTGAAATAAAAGCAATGGAATTTCAGATATATTCTTAAGAAAGATCGGCAGCAACATACGTTAATATATTTGCTTAACATGAAGGTCTTCACAGAAGAGGAGACATCTCTTCGGTGCTTTCAAAAATCGGCCAAGTATCAAGAAAGTGAGAAACATTCCAGGTAGAAGTTCTAACATGAACAAAAGCAGAGAGGAATAAAGTTTAGAGGTAACCTTGGTACTCATGTCGTTAATTGGTTCTGGGAGGTGTGACTAGTACCCAAAACGACGAGGACCAAACAAATTTTTCCCATAAGGAATAATGCAGTGGTACCTCAGTACTCCCTAATTGCTTCTGGGGGCTGTGACAAATACAAAGCAAACATCTGTACCCAGACGAAACTTTCCATATCAAATTGCATCAAATACCAAAATCGACAAGTTTCAAAGCAGTGGCATACCAAGGCATGACTGTATCCTGAGTATTTGAAAGAATGCAAGTAGATTTTTATGGTAACTGATCAAACTGAAGAGTGGGGAGAGGAACTCTGGGTCCAAATGGTAGAGCACCTTGACTGACATGATAAGGAATTTGAACTTGATCATTCTGTGCTCCAGAAAGAAAACACTGGCAGACGTAATTGAGATGTGAATTCAAGTGGGGTAAGAATGAAGGTGAGGTAATAGCTCAAAGGGCTGACCCCAAGAAGTAGAAGCAGGAATTGAAGGAAGGTCTGTCTGTGGGGAAGAGAGACTAGGCTCATGAGAAATTAAATTTATAGTACATTTTTTTTATTGCTTGAATATAGTGGATGAGGCAGAGGAACATGTCAAAGGTTAATTTGTCTGAAAGCATGATGGTTAGTTATGACTAGCAGGAAGAATGATGCATGTGGATATATGCATCATTTGGGTGGTTCCCTGGCTGGGAATTGAACCCTGGCCGTGGTGTTGAGAGCGCCGAAGCCTAGCCACTACATCACAAGGGAACCCCAATGCATGTGGCTTTAAATAGTTTTCTTTACTATATTTTCTTTTAAAACATTTGCAATCTATTTCTAGGTGGAGATGTGAAGTAGACCTTTGGAAATAAGGGTGTGGCCATCAAAGCAATGCATGGACTAGTGATATAAACTTTGGATCCTTACTGACATTCTAGAAATGCATCATACCATCTGGGGTGACGAAGGAGACTAAATGCAGAAGTACAGTGAACAAATAGAAAATTTTACTGGACAGACGATTTATGTAAAATGATATACTCTATGGAGAATTCTCAAAAATATTAGCTTACTCCTTTTAACCTCCAAATGAAAATCAAATTAAATGACAGCAGTCATCATTGATTGGAAATTTCAGAGATGTACGAAAACTATGAGGTTTGGAATCCTTACAGAAAATTCATGGTGGAAGAGGAACATAAATCATCCTAAGAAAAGGAATTGGGTTTGGTTGATTAAGGAGGAGAAGCTTTCAGATCAGAGTAGCCATGTGCACAGAACGTGAAGGTGGGGGTAAACCATTTCTGTAGGAGAATGACATGATGGATTCTTCCTGGTCTCGTTGGGAGTATTTGTGCAAATTTCAAAGCAAATGACAAAGATCCTAAGTTTCACCCCTCCCTCTCTGACCTCTGGAGATGATCATGCAGTTGAGGTGGTGGTTAGCAGTCGTTAGATGCTTACTAAGGCACTTACTCATTGGCTGTGGCATCCTTGGAGAGTCATTGTTCATTGAAGATTGGTTTGGGGGAATGCAAAGAATGGTTGGGATGTGAAAAGGATATTAAGGGGATTCAAAAATTATGCATGTTGAAACAAAAATTAAAAAATTATAAAATGTGTTATTTCAGTGTGAGGGAAATATAGGTCCATGACACAGCATGTATTCTGTCATTAGCAAGAACTTATTTACAATTATGGATCTGCCCCTTATTTGATTAATAGCTATGTATAGTTTGCTTCCCTTCTCTGAGCTTCAGTCTCTTCATATGTTAAAGAAATCTGATAAGGCTTACTTCAAAAGAGTGAGGTAGAGATGGAGTGAAATAAATAATGCAGGTAAGGTGCCTACAACTGTGTCTACAGTTGTCTCCTAAATGGCCTGGGATAAGTTACTTTCTCTTTTAGGACTTCCATTTCAAATTAAAGAATTAGCTGATCTATATAGCACTAATATATTTTAGGTATAAACAGGAATGCATGAACACTGCCATGGCTCACTCACAGTAACAGCAAGTTTAGAGAGACAAATGATAGTGTGACCAAGTCATAATTCTAGCCTACTATATTCTAGTGATAGTATGTTTTTGTTTCTGAACTCACAGATGTGAGAGAGAAAGAGAGAGAGAGAGAGAGAGAGAGAGAGAGAGAGAGAGAGAGAGACAGACAGACAGACAGACAGACAGACAGAGAGAAATTCGGTGAATCTTCTAGCCAATAAGGAGGTGCTCATACTCTGAATGGGAGGGAACCTCACCTTAAGTTAAAAGGTGCGTTACACCTGTTCATTCATCAAGCTGCCAAAGGCTTCTTTGCAGCCATGCTTTTTTCTTTTAAAATTTACATCTCTGCAGTGTCTTGAGTTGCTCGGTCTCTTCATGACAGTAGCATATTAAATCTTGCTGAAATAAAAATAGCCCTTAATGTATCAAGTAGAGATGGATGTCAAAAGGTGAGACTCCATAGCTGAGTGCAATACTAGTTTCCAAATGTTGCAGTCAAGTTGTAGCTTCCCTTCCATCTCTGACCAATGCTATTATATGTTTGAACTGATGCATTATGTCACTAAAATAAAAGACAATTATGATTCATATAAGGATAGGGTAAGAGAAGCCAGCTTTAAACCTGAGGCTCTCTAGTCCATTGTGGCGTCTGCCCTCCTCCCGCAGTCAGAGCAGTGCTGCATCCCGGGAAATCACTAGCCTTTTGCAGGCTGCGACCTAGAAGATGGTAACACTGGTTCAAGGACAGGGTAAGGGAAGAGAAGTAAGTGGGAAAATATAGCAGACATGTGATTAACAGCTGTGTTTGCTAGAGCAAGCCTTCATCGGGGATCTGCAGCTGTGCCATTGTGCTTCAGTTCTGCAGATCACACAGGGCTAAATTGGAAGACACGGAGCAGGAAGATATGCGGAGAAAGGCTAAAGGAAGTCCAAAATCCATGGCAACAATAGGAAGCAAATGCCTTCACTCCCTGCACCCGCCTCAGCGTACCCCCCAAAGGGAGGGGTGTGATTCCTAAGAAACGAAGTCCTCTTACTAATTGGATTATGTGCTCTAGGTTGTTGCTGTTGGTGTTTTGGGTGTGTTTTATTTACCTATTTATTTATTTTTTGTGGAAGGGAGGTAAAGAGGGGTTTTGATGAATACCCACGGACCATTTAATAAAAATCAACATGCTGCACAGCTTCCAGAATGTTCCCCAAAGAGATGCCTGTGCCTTCTCATGATATAGGAGAGATGCAGCTCTTAGGGTGGCAAACTGAGTCTCTCTAAATCACAGCCTGAGGGGCATCCCCGTGGGGACCTTAAAGCCTGGCTTCTAGTTGGCCTCCTCTAAATCAGTGGATTCTCAAAATATTTTGTTTAGTATTACATCCTAGTTGCCACCCCCCCCCCAAAAAAAAACCCCACAGTGAAAGGGGAATTGGGAGGTGGGAGAAGAACACCACGATGGTGTCTGCCCCCTGTGCTCAGAGGAATATAGAATTACCTCTGAAAGGTCTCCTTTAAGCCACGTCAGTCCCGAGGGGACCGTTCCAGAAGGTCCTCGAGCATCTACGTCGCTTCCTCCGAATGCTCAGCAAGGGCTGGCAGCCCACCGCCAAATTAAACAGCCTCCCCCCGCTATTTGGAAATAGGAGAACCGCCTCCTCAGATGCCTTTGTAACAACCCCACAGCCTGATGAAAAAAATCACTTAAAAAGGAGCGGGACAGATGACCCCGAGGAGTGTGCAAGGTCAGGGCGCTCCCTGGTGAGAGCGTGAAAGGGTGGGAGGTGTCGAGGTCGGGGTTAAGTGACGCCGTGACACGAAGCCCCCTGCCCGCCGTCTCCCGCCTGCACCCGCAGGGGTCCCCGGTGAGCGCCGGCGCCCGGAAGCCTGCCCCCTCGTGCCGCAGAGCGCCCGGGAAGCGCCTCGCCAAGCCGCATCGAACGCCGCCTCCTTAGCGGGGCCGAGAAAAGCCTGGCCGACGACCAGAGCGGCCCACGCCACTCGCTACCTTTCTCCTCTTGCAGGCTTAGCACGTCCCTCCTTTCCTCTTCGTCTCCTTTCCCCTTGGGGGTGCAGGTAGTGTAGGACACTTGGGGTGCACCCTAGGGATATTCGGGGAGCGGTAGCAGCTGCAATGGGATGCCTCAGCACGCTGTCTACGTGTCCCACCTGTCTGCCTAGCGGGCCAGCGCGGGACCTCTGCGGCCAGGTGCGCGCGTCCTCCGCGGCGCGCCAGCGCGGGCAGGAGCGGCGGCCGGGGCCGAGACAGCCGGACGGCCACGCCGCGCTGCGCGCTCGGCCCGCCGCAGGGGTCCGCCTGTGCGTCCCCATTGTGTCCGCAGCGCCGCGGGGCTGAGCCGCGCGCGCCGCCGCCGCCCCGCTCACCCCGGGCGCCAGGCGGGAAGAGCGGGGTGGGCAGGAGGGAGGAAGCCCCCCAGAGGGCACAGCGCTTCGCCCATCACGCAGAGGCGCCTGGACCTCCCTGCATGACCTTCTCCAGCTCAACGCCACCAGCCGGCACGTCCCACGCGTGTTTTTGTGTGTGAAAGATGGGACGCACCTTGCTCATTATCTGTCGTCTTTCCCGTCCTCCTCTCCCTCAGTGGAAGCTCCCCTCCCCCGCCCCTACATCACTGCTACACCTTCTCCGCATCAGCACTCCATCCATCGCCCAGCAAAAGGGCTGCACGTTGGAAGCGCAGGTCTTGGGAAAAACAAACAAACAAACACAAACAAACAAAAAACCTCCCTGCTCGCCTATCAGCAAGAGTTTACCAAGATTCATCTACGGAGGCTTATTTGTCACAGGCCCCTTCTCCTCCTCCTTCCTGGGGGACGCTTTCAAAGTTTGGAAGCTCCGATGGCCGTGAAGTGCGGGCTCCCGCGCTCAGCCCGCACCGCGAAGCACGCAGCGGGGACGCGCGCCGCGACGGCGCGGCCGAGGGGCCCGGCTCCCGCCCAGCAGGCCGCTGGCGCTCAGAGCACCCCGAGGAGCGTCTCGGTGCCCCCCGCAGGACGCCCAGAAGCGCCCCAGCAACCTCCAAAAGGGCGAAGCCAGCCATGCAGCACAGACTCAGACCCCACAGACCCCGAAACTTCTTTGTGAAGCCGCCTCGGCCCACCCAGAACCGACGCGGCACAACTTCCGAGGAAATAAGCGTCGCCTCGCTGCAGGGAAACTTGTTGAATCCCGCTCGAGCACAGGGGCTGCAGTTTCCGGGTTAGCCTGAAGGTTTTTGCTTCTACCACCAAATACGCGGGTGCAGCAGGCACAATTTCTGGACACACTGCAGAGTTCTTTCCACACCCCTCCTGCGCCCACCACCATCGTGAGGAAACCGAGCGCGTCCCTTCCGACAGCGGGACAGCCGGCTCTCACTCCCTTCGCTACCGCTGGGAGACTTACCCTTCGCGGAGACTGCTGGCAGGAGTCGCTGGCTGCGTCGTGCAGGCGCAGCCCTCCAACTTTGCGGTGCACCGAGAGCTCCCCGAGTTTGCAGCAAGCCAAAGCTCTCGGAGTGTGAGCTCGGGGGGACGAGGGCGCGTGAAGCCGGGTTTCTCCTCCGTATCCGCACCCTGGGAAAATCCAATCCTTCTTCAGGAGAGAATTCTTCCAAACCCGTTATCTGTATTACTATTAATGCGCAGAGCGGACGGCATGGCATGCAAATGGGTCCAAGTGCGCGCTACTATTGGTGGCTGCGGAGGCCCCTGGGTCCTACTGCGCAGCCCGAACTGCACAGCAACACCACGCACGCAGCTCTGGTGGCGCGCGGAGGGGAAAATGGATTTAATTGATTCGTTACCTCTGGTATTGTAATGCCTGCTGCGGTGTTTAACCGAGGAAAAGAAACCCCTCACATTTAAACTCCTGTCATGTGATCTATCATTTCATATTTGCTTTTAATTGTGTGCGTGGAGTGGCTTTGAAAATACAAAGGCTTTTAAAAGAACGTTTATTTTTTTTTCCTGAGGAGATACTTTGGGCAGGAAAAACCCTCTTTTGCTTTCTATGATGCATTATTCTGATATAAACCTAGGGAATAGTTATATAGCCAGATACTACTTCTGCACTTCACTCAAAATAGCATCTAATTTTATTCTTGAAAATGCATGCAGATTCCAAATAAAATAAATACGGTAAAATCGGAGAGGCTAAGGTATGTGTGTACTGATTATAAAACATGAGATAGGCTATTAAATGCTGCTGAAAAAAAAATGCCATCAATGACAATGCCATAGATATCATTTTTATTTTGCAAAAATAAGAAAGTAAGATATTTTAGTTGTGAAGATTGACAGAAAACATAAATCAACCTAAAGATGTTGATAATGTCACAATATGTCAAGCATTCACTATTAATTGCCACGTTTTCTTTTTACAGTTTCTATCTTTGCAAGGCCATTAGTAATGCAAATTGGCACAAGGATATTTAAAGTGAGGCAGGCCTGTGGTGACTGGCAATATGAAATATTGTAACATTGCAAAAACACTCCAGTCCATCATCATTAAAGGTGGCTATCTTAGAAATTAGAATATTAATAGCTGAATCCTAATATATGTGAATTTGAAGCCCTTAAGCATACACTTTCCTGACCTTTAATTTTGTAGGAAGAAAGAGAAGTTCTCGTGCCAGCTAAAAGGACAGACTTGGCCAATTTCCACCTAAGATATTTGCTGATATTACAACTTAAGAAACAATATTGTTGTGTTTTGGATGTAAATTTAATAATGAAATTATTGTGTCTATAGTTTACAGCTCAATGGTATTAGAAAGTGATACACTGAATAAGGTCAGCAGCAACCAACTCATAAATTCACCAGCCATGTGTAAACTAAATAAATGAAAACACAAAATGCAAAAATGCAACAGAATGGAGATCTTATTCCAAATACATGTATAGCATTTGAATGTATGGAGCGTCAGCTACAATCTTTCTTCATTTCCATAACTCCTTCCCTTACAGCCCCTTTCCTTTCCCCCATCAGTAACCCTTGACAACAGAAGTGTTACTTCAAGTCTAGGTCGCCTTTGCAGGCTTCCAGACCTAACTTACAGATTACATCCTTGTAGGAAACAGAATTAACTCTTACACGACTGAGATGTGAAAGAGGAGATTTTCCTCTGGGGCTTAGAAAAATCCAGCATGCTTATGTAAATTTCCAAAGTTTTCACCAAACGTTTATTTCTGAAACATCAATGATCATTCATTCAGAGTAGAAAGGCATTCATGATGTATTTGTCAGTACATCAGTCATTCTGCTGCATTTCCCCAGTGCTGTTGTGTTTCTGGAACAGATTGTGGAATGACTTTTACCTTAGGGTTATTATCACTTTAGCCCAGGTTAAGAAATTTTCAATTTACAATAGAGTTAACATAAAAATATCAAGATATCACTATACTCAGTATAATTATATGAAGATTCATCTGTAAAAGAGGAAAAAAAGCCTATTATTTGGAATAGTAAAAAAACAAAAAAAGCATAATGACCATGCAAAGTTAAATGCAGATGATTGATATGCAGTTATTTTTTAAAACAAGTATATTATTGGTCTTTCAACTGCTTGCTACAAGTGGACTTGAAAAAATAGTAATTTGCAGTCTAAGTACCAACTGAAACTTCTGCAGTTAATGAACATATTTTTAGAAATGAGAAAAAAATGTGTTTTATTCAGGCAGAGTTTATAAAAAATTAATTCAATTTATCTATGACTAAAATTTACTGGAAAAGTTGAATAGTTGACAACAATGATAGAGAACAAAAGAAAATAAATAAATCAAAGCCAGCCTATTAACACATTTAGCATGCAATTGTTTGATAAGTTCACACTTTCTACATGAAAGACTGAGTCAGACATAGAGCAAACTAATCAGAATCACAAATTCAACTTATTCATTTTTAGGGAAAAAGATAGTCTACGTGTCTTCAATGAGCTCCTTGTGTTTGTTCTACGTATTCTCATATTATGAGATATATGATATGTTGCAATATAATGTGCATAAATATTGAAAATATTGTACCATTCTTAGATATTAAGGCAAAAATATTTTAAACGATCATACTGAAGTTACAATAGTTTTCATCATCCCTAGATCTGTAGAAATATCCTTGATCTATTCGTTCCTATTTGAAGTATTGTTGGGCCCCTCATTTTGTCAATACAGTTTTCAAGGACAATATATGCTCTGTCAGAAACTAATTTCCATTATGCCCTTGGATCATGATGACAATGCCTTCTTGTGTCTAATGTGAACATCTATAAAAGCTGGAAATTAAAACATACCTGGCATATCCCTATATGTCATTACCTTTATTACCCTACTTTCTAAATGTGAATAGGTGAACATGGAATAGCATAGCATTTGGTGAAATTTAATGATCTTTAATGACATTCATCTACTATTCAAGCTGTTTTACAAATTCTGAGTGTCTACAATAATTTTAAATTATGTATAAGTTAAAATCATTTCAAAGCCATAGATAATTTATTTATCTACTTAAAATAGAATATCCATTCAGGTTTGGTTTGACAAATGAAAAGAAAAATAGCAGACATTTAAATTATACTTTGAAGGTAGAAATATGAAGTAAGGATATGGTCAAACGGGCATTCTTTTTGGTGTCAATCAGTAGTAAACAGCAATATGTATACTAATTGCTAATTGGGAAAATATGATATATTAAATAATGCACTAAAGTGCCTTCTAAATAATGTGGACATTTATGGATATTACACTGAAATGCATGGCTTATAAACGAATTTGGATGCATTGCTAAATAAGGTGAAGGGAGTACAACTCAAAAGTTAAAAGTAAATCTACATAAGACAATAAGTTTGAGGAGAAATATGGAACTTCAAGAAGATGAACTAAATTTGACTCTAAGCAGAAGAGATGAGAAGTTCATGGTGCAGTGATTTTGCTAAGAAGATCACCATGAATGGAATGCTCACAATATGTAGAAATGTAATAAAAATTGGCAAGGAAAGGAGGCATGGGGGCAGATGTTTCATCGATGTCAAACAGGATTGTAAAGCAAGCAAGATAAAAAATGGGAATAAAAGTGTAGAAGTGAAATACATCAGCAAAAGATGAAAGAACCAATAAAAAGAAAGAGAAATATTGCAGGCCATCTGTTACGGTACTTTGAAATTAGAGAAAGTATTAATACACATTTTTAATTCAAACACTGAATTCTTAAGAATATCACTATCTATTGTCCTAAGAAATCTGTGAATAAAAGCTCCAAATGTTTCTTGTAAAAAAATGTAAGCCCACCTAAAATGCATATAAATATCAGGTAAATTTTAGTGATTGCAAATAAACAAATGCATATGGATATAGACATAAAAAAATACTACATTTCCACTACTTCCAGTTATTGGGAACATATAATTTTCTGTGTTTCTGAAGATCAGATATTGTGGTTTGCCCTCCAAAAGACACAAATGGTCACCCTACTTAGAATTAATTCTCTACAAGCCCAAAATTAACATATTTAAAAGCCACTCTGTTTTAGGGACTACTTTAGGACATGCTTATAAAGCATAATGAAACAACAATTACTTTAAATTATGTTTTTATTCATTTACCATAGTTCTTAGATAGTTAAATTCAATCAGGCAGTAATGCTATTTGTCTTTGTCCTAGACAAACCTCTGCCTGTACAAAAGATAATATTAAAGAGAGCCTTGCTCATTTTGTACATATTATTTCTACTTTTCATAGGCATTAGGTTGGATAGATAAAAGTAGATAAAGCTACAATAGAAATTAAGAGCCAGCTTACGTTTTATTGAAAAACGAAGAGAAATGAATACAATAGGATCATCATCTCAGAAGAGAGAGATTGCAGAATACACATTTTAATGGGAAATGATGATAAATACAGTAATTTGTGTTTCCTATGCTTGAAGTTTAAAGAAGAAAGTGTACTTGCAAAAAAGTTTTTGCTTCTTCACTATTTTAAAAATAACTTTCTCTGCCATATCTCATAGAATAAGACATATTTCTTAAGCAGTATTTAAGTGCAGGTAGTTCTTATGCACTATGTTTAGAACAGACAATAGAATTTTAATGGTTTTCAGTCTAAATATCAATACTTTGGCCCAACAAGAAAGGTTTTGGTTGTTGTTGTGGTATTAGCTAGTTTAGTTGTATTTTCTTCTCTCTAATGTTAAAATGAAATGTGATTATTGTGAAAATAGGATGTGTGGTAAGGTTTTACAAACTCCATATTTAAAAAGTAATGTTAATTGATATTAGAGGAGCACCTAGCTCTTTTAACTATGTTCAACAATTTAGTGCCAGAAAAAGATATATACGCATTTTTAGAAGTTGCAAATATCATCACCAAAGTTCTCTTTCATACTTTAAACAACATTTTACTAGGAGATACAAAGTTATAAGCATTTTTTAAAATAAGAAAATGGATAATAAAACAATAAATAAAAATATCACATTGCCTGGGCTTCTTAAAATATCCTGTAAACAATTAGGACATTTTAGGTCATAAAGAAAGGCCATGACTTTATTGAGAAAGAGTTATATATGGGAGTTCCCTGATGGTGTAGTGGCTTAAGGCTTCGGCGTTGGCGCTGTCAGTGCTGCGGCCTGGGTTCGATTCCCAGCCAGGGAGCTACCCAAAAAAAAAAAAAAAAAAAAAAAAAGAGAAAGAGTTATATGTAGCAAAATTTATTTTCTATTTTTGCAAAGTTAAGCAGCTTTTATTTTATTTATTTGTTTTTTAGACAGCTTTTGGATCATGAGGATGTCTTAGAAGCAGTTGATATTGAGTCCAGGTAAGTATTTGAGGAGGTGTTTCTTCACCTCATCGTACACAAAGCAGAGGAAGAATTGGCTGAATGAGAGTAGGTAGGTGGAGTTGTATCTAATTAAACAATTGGACTTTCTGTGTTGATGCATCAATGTCAATGTGAAGGAAACTCAAATGCCCTGCCATAAGCCTGCATCCTCAATCCTGTGAGGTTTAACATAATATCACTGAAGCAATCTGCATCAAATGCACAACTGAAGTACAGCAAAGAGGGAAAATCAACATCCTGAAAAACTAACTGAATATGAAAATGGACACTCACAACTTAAAAAGGGGAGGTGGGGAGGTGTTAAACGCATAAAAGCTGAAATGTAACACTGAGTAATAGAATCTTTGAAAATTAAGTTCAGAGATCAATGAGACACCACCTATGGGGTTCACCAAACCACTAGCTCAAGTTAATGGTGTGATGTGAGAGCTAATAAAGCTATCTAGGTTGCAATTACTCAAGTCCTGGGTTACCATCAAGGCAGATAGCCCTCACACTGCTCCTTGCTGCAGTTTGAAACCTATCCAATTCCACACCCTATATTGAATACAGAAAGAAAAGAAAGGAAGGAAGGAAGGCAGAGAAGAGCAGAGAGAGGGAGGGAGAGAGAAGGAGGAAGATAGGGAGGTGGTGAGGACGGAAGGGAGGGAGGAAGGAAGTGGAGGAGAGGGGAGGGGCGGGGCAGGGCAGAAGGGGTGGAGGGTGGAAGGAAGGAAAGAAGAGAGGGAGGGAGGGAAGGAGGGAGGAAGTGTGGAAAAAAAGAGGAAAGGGTAACTAGAGAGCAAAGGATAAACCAAGACAGTGACAAATCTGACACTGACATAAGAAAAAGAATTAGGAAAATAAAGACATTTATCCCAGGGAAAAGATTTTTAGAATATATGATTGCTGACTTCTATTATTTGTAGAGCTATCATGATGGTAGGACACAGATGTTAGTCTAGGACTCTTTGAATCTAAAATTCTATGTTTCTTACTTTTATAAAAAAAGAAAAAGTTATATTGAATATAGTATGAACTTTGAACCTATGTACTCCTCAGATTCCAGCAAGCGTTACGAAATACAAGATATATTTAGATAAAAGATACTTGTTTAAATGAAACTGAGCAGCCATGATTCATCTATGAGAACTTCTCAATTCCAACTATGCACATAAATGTGCAAAAGAAAAAGAAACACACACACACACACACACACACACACACACAGAGCAACATCAACAACAACAAATAACTTTCCTGAGAAAGGAGAAGTAGAGAGGCCAAGAGGAAAGAGTGTGATATCTACAAGTTATAATGTTAACAGTATCATTCAACAAAAACATGCAAAATAAACTAAACACATTCTTTTGACTGAAAGTTTATGATAATGACATGAACTGTGGCAAACTCCAAATTCTTGGCACAAAAGTGATAAATCAAAGATTTATTTTTAAAAAATAAAGTGTTTCATTGAAATAGTTTAAGTATACTTTGCTACATAAAACAAGTGATCTATTACTTTCTAACCAGAATAATTACTATTTTTGAAAAAATGTGCATTTCTACATGCACTTATTTCTTGCATACTAAGAAGAAAAATCTTGTTTTAATATTTTATTTAATTAGTATATTAGTCCATAAACATGGGTGCAGAATCAACAAATTAAATTATGATTAGAAGAAAAAATATAAAGAATAATGTTGTATTGCACATGGTACTTTATGATGTAGATATCTCTAATTGAGTGTTTATTATGTTATTCAATGAGTTAGATGTTAAACATCTTCACTGAAATGGAATGACTCCATAACGTACATTATACCAAAAAGTCAGAACAAATTTAATTGACAATAAACAATATAAAACACATGCTGAAATATTAGGATGTTAGACTTATCAGAGGTAAGTCACACCTTGAAAATCATTAAGTATATTAATGAGAAAAAAAATCATTACTAATGTGTTCAAGAATCACATGTTTATCAAGAAAAATAAAGTGATAAAATGAACTAAGATGGGGTAAGTAGCCTTGTTTGTAAAATTGTTTATCAGTTGTGGAAAAGTTCAATAAGCATTAATGTCCAGTTAAAAAACTTTGAATACCATAGTATTTTAAGATCATAGTTAACTAACTACATTTTTGGAAAAATATGTAACATGTTACAACACATGTGCATGCACATATGTGTTATAGGACAGAGATAACGTGTGTGTGTGTGTTAAATAATGCAATATCTCTAAATTAACTCATCTCTATATTTGAACTTCTAGTTTCCTTTTGCATTGAAGGAAAATTTGAGCAACTAAGTGTCCCTCCCTCAGGCTTCTCACCTTTCAAGAGGATCTCACATTCCTAGATGACCAGCTATGATCAATGAAGTTTTGGCATAATTTTTAAGAACCAACATGTGGCTTATCATGTTTTTTTTTTTATTACTTTCATGTGTACAAAACAACAGAGTGATTAGATATTTACACAAAGTGATAACCCCAAGTGTACTACCATCTGACATCATGACAGTACTGACAACTATGACAGTACCATTGACTATATTCCCTATGCTGTACTTCGCATCCCGTGACTATGTATTTTTTTTATTATAGTAGGCTTTCAATATTATTTTGAGTTAGTTTCAGGTGTGCAGTATAGGGGTAAAACATTTATATAATTATGAAGTGATCCCCCCCATAAGTGTCCTTCCCATCTGACACCATGCATAGTTTTTATAACATTATTGACCCTGTATTTCACATTCCAATGACTGTTTTGTAACTACCAATGTGTACTTCCTAATTTCTTTACTTTTCTCACCCATGTCCTTCCACTTATCATGATTTTTGTTTGTTTGTTGTTTATTTGTTTTTTTTTTCTTTTCCCCAATTACTAGATAATGGATTGTGTTTCCAGCAGGGGCTGCCTGGTCCATCTGGGTTCCAGTGAAGGTGACAGGAATAATAAAAGGGCATATTGAATGAGCAATTACAGTAAGCACCCAAAACTGGGAGAGACTGGGAGAAGACTGGTTATTGCAGCACAACCTAGGAAAGTCCTAACTGACACAGTATGGAACTGGAGAAACTAGATTATGTTCATTGCTTTCTGTATATAGCCCTTCAGCAACTAGACACCAGATTCTATTCTTAGTAACCATTCCTGAAAGGAGTTGACATTACCTTGACCCCCTGGCTATATCTGCATAGCTCTAAAGATAACAGCTCTAAAATGAGAATAGACTTAATTCTCCTGTTAAGTCATTTCTCATTTAGAGGCCACGAAGGCTATGCTACCTAATTTGAGCTCACTTTGGGTTTGAATTTTCAACACTTATTTTGCCTGCGTAGAGTGTAGAAGGCAGAGGAGATAGAAATCCATTCAATTGATTATTAAATTCTGGCAGTATGAGAACCATAATATTTTGCTTTTAAATATTCCCACAAATAATTTTTAGTCTATTGAATATTTACTGAAAAAAAATTCAAACAACAGCAATGGAATGACTGATCCTGAGAAGTAAAATTAATTTCCCTTCCAATTAACATGAACAATTTATATGAAAATCAAGCTCATCAAATTATAAAATTGTAAACTGATGAATGTCTCAGTAAGAATCACTAAAACCAAACTGTTAAAAACAGAAGAAAATGATAGAGGTAGTATGAATGATTAAACACAAATCATAAAGCACCTAGAAGATAATGGAACCACCTACTAGAAATAGATACACGAATCATAAATCTTGCCAAAATATGAGCACTATTTGCTATGGTTTTATTACAAAATTTAAAATACAATGTTCAGTAGACACAACCAAATAACTCATATCCAAATGTATATGTAAGTATTGCTGTTGAAATGTATGTTTGAGAATTGACTGCAAGTAAAACAAGGTTGTAGAAAATCTTACGGTCATGTGTCTTATAGAAATCCAGTGCTTAGGAGGGTGCTACAAAAATCAATAATTAACTCGATTTCAATAAAGATGTTTGTTAATGTTTTATGAACTAGTTTAGAACAAAAACAGCACATTGCTTAAATTTGCACATTTAAATGACTTGCTTTTTGAGTCAGCCTATGTATTTTAATAATAGAGAAAATATGTGAAGAAAAAAAATCTATGATTTTGCTGTCATTATCAGGAGCAGCAATGTAGAATCTTAACCAATTTTGAGGGCTCATTTTACAGAATTCTTTATTAGCAATTTAGCTACAATATTTTAAATCTCATTGGTAAAGAACGTATCTTACCTTTCATTCAAGTTCCAAAGCATTCTGAAGTGAATCATTGACCCGTGAAAACAAATGCTACTTTGAAATCCCACTATGATTAACATCATCTGGGTTTATCCTGCGTTTTTTTCTTAGAGAGAATCCTACTTTACAAAGTGTTACTAAAACACCACAGGAATAACCATAATTCCATCCTCTTACAGAATCCAGGTAGGATGGGCTCATCCCACATTCTACTCCAGGTTGTGGTAGATCACATTCACAATAGTATCATTTTCTCTATGGCTATTGTGCAGAAAGTACAACAAATAAAAATAAAAATGCCTTACATTATTTCCATCCAAGTCTTATTTTTTGGTATTTATTGTTGTCAGTGATTCTCAGCATCTCTGAGCCTGTGAAAAATAAAGTCTTGGAAAACTGAGGTGGAAGCATATCCTAAAAGGAAACAAACATCACTGGTCTGTCTACTTCTTCAGGCCCTCAGTCTTCTTTGAATGTGGATTGTTCAGAGTCCTAGAATAGTCCTACCTTGCTATTATCTTTCCCTACATGGAAAAGGAGCTTTCTAGATCTATGTCACTCTCATTCTACCTTAACAAATAATGGACTGCACATCTCATTATTCTGGGAATTTCTCATGTAGAGCTAAAATATTTCATTTAATAAACATTTCATGTGTTCTGTCTGCTTCAAAGACATGCATTTATCTGGAAATCTTTAGCAGATGCAATGGACCTCTAACTTTAAGAAACAATTCTTGATAGGATGTGAAATACTAGCTGCTATGGTTGAGTATGTTTTAATCTCCCTTGAAAGAGCTTTAGGTTGTCAAGTCTGGGCATATTTAGTAGGTGGGAGGGAGGTCATTGCTACAAGATTTTAGATAGATAAAACTACCCCGGGAGCTCACTTCTTAAGCCTGGAATATGACATTTCTTTTATTTTTTATTGTTAAAATTATTGGGGTGACATTGATTACCCCAATTCTATAGTACCTCCCTCTTCTCCCACCCCCTCATGGACACAGTCAATAGTTTAATGATATTCCTTTTAGAAATACGTAAGTGCAGTTCCTGGCTAAAGTTGATGAACTAATATGCTTTTTAAAATTAATTATGTGTAACGGCTCAATGGATACTACATTTCCCAAAAAGGGGAAAAAAGCAATCTATCCCATCCATTAAAAGGCTTATGAAAATTATGTAGTCTAATGTACAAAAAAACCCCCACAAAAACTACAGGGTGCATAATTAATTATATAGTTATTAAGGTTCAACCTAGGCATAAATACTATTGAAGACAAGAGAAAAGAATCATCTCTGGGAAGTGAGATTAGTCTAGGCAGAAATAAGACCATTTAAATTTCTTTAAAAATTGCCCGGAATACAGAGAAGAAATATAGATTTCTCAATGTGAGAAAAATGTTAACAAATGAAACTTCAGGAAGGAACAATAAACATGATTAAGGGTCTAAATGAGATGATTAATGGAGAGAGATTAAAAGACAGTATCCATTTAATTTGGTGAAAAGAGTAATGGGAAATTCAATCACTTAAAAGCATCTGTAGGGTAAAAACAGAGGGGAAAATGAGCAAATTTTAGGTTTGACAAGAGAAAATAACTAGAAGTAATGGGAGGAAATTGAGTACAGGGAATTTTTGAGTGACTATCATAGAAAAGGCAGCCTTGTTATGTCTATTAGGCTGAGGAATTGTTTCCTAAGGGAGGTAGTAAAAAGCCCCTTGCTTGAGCCATTTGTGGAGAGCAGACAAAGAAGTAGGTAATGGTATAGCAAATAATTCTATACTCACTAAATTATGGACATTATGATCTAATAGCTCCTATCCTGCCAGCACAAAAAGTCTAATGCATGTAATTCTTTGGCTTCCAGCTTTTGTATTTTCTCTTTTTAGGAAAAGCAAGTAGAACACTGAACATGAACCCTGAACATGGACTGCTCCATATACTACTTTAATGACTTTCTTAATGCATCACTCACGGTTTCCGTGTTATTTGCTATATCAGATTTTGTGAATTAGGACTCTTTTAGCAGGAAAGGTATTCAAAGTTATAATTTCCAAATAAATATTGGTTTGCAATACAACAATATTAGTGACATAGTTCATTGATCTGCTAATAATTGAACACTCAATAAAGATTACTTTTATCCCCTTAGTTTGATTATGTTTTCGAAGTATCTTATATACATAATAAAACTGGCATTTATGTAGCATTTAAACAACTGAAAAGGTTTCACATATAAGATAAGTGTATTATACATTATTGCATGAAACTGATAGTCATAAAAATATTCTGGATACATATAAGATATCTTTAGAATCATTTTATTAACAGCATTGTATATTTTGTTTCATTCTAGTGTGTTAGATCTGATTTAAAAGAGGGGAAATCTATGCATTTGACGAACAGAAACCATAAACTGTATAAATTTAGCATCTAGAATAACATAATCCATAGATGTGCTGGACAAATAGAAAATTTGTCTAATCTGATGATATTTGTCATGAAGGTTTTTATCCAGGAGCCTGAAAAATTTATCTGATAATATATATGGAGTAAATTAAGGCTGAGTGACTAAAAAATAACTGATAATACTTTAGGGTTTTAAAGATGCATCTACATATTTTCTTATTTAATCTTCAATAACATCCTCAAAGAAACTCCAGCTCAACCAAATCAAGTGACTTGCCCACCATCACCCAATCAATACCAGAATAGGATGCTAATATCATATGTGTAGGCTTTAACTACTGCTTTCTTTACACGGCCTCATTTGCTCCCTTATACTAAAATAGGCAGTGGAGTTTATTGACCTATCATTTCATTTTCATATTGTGAGATCATCCTTCCTGAATATGAAATGTAATGGTATAACTGAAGAAGAAACAGACTATAAGTCAGAAGTCTGGAATCCTGTTCTTGGTTCTGCTGCTAAATCTCAGATATTGGGTAAGTGTTTTAAATTTGTAAGTCTCAGTTTTCTCAAAATCACATATTTGGTTTCACAGAGTTTAAGAATATCATTCAACTCTAAAATCTAATAAAAAACTACAATGGTATAGTTTTCAAAAATGAAGAGACCATTTAAAAATCATCCAATTTTATCTTTGCAACTTGGTATTTAACCATTTCTTTAATTCTGAAAAACCATCCAATAAACTTGAAGAATTTCTCATTTGTTCAACAAATTCAATGAACTCATAAGATAAGTACTGTTTAAATGATAAGTAAATTGCAATTTGCAATGAATATTAAGCAATTTCTTTAAAAATATTTCTAACATTTTAATTTTTAAAATTTATTTAAAATTCCAGTCTTAGGAATGAGTGAGATGACCATCTATATTTTTTCCTGTTAGGTACTTAAAATGTGGGTGACTCAATGTCAATTTTTCATCGAGCTTCAGGGTATGCCGTTTTCAAAGGCACCAGGGTGAGAGAGTTTTTATCCTTGCTCTCCTCGGCACCACTTAGACCACTGTCGATTTCCAGACTTGGCACTTTAAGAGGAATATAATAACCTGGGATATTTCCAGGCAAGAATGACTTAGAGCCAAAATAATAGAATATGCTTACTCTATTGAAGAAACTGAGAATGTTTATAGTTCAAAAATAGATTCAAATAATTTTTTGATAGCCAAGAAATGTGCTTTTGTCTTTGCTATGTTCATATCCTGGAGAAAATAATGTATCAGCACAAAGAGTTATGTGAAAAGGTGAGATCAAATGCATTCTGTCCCTCTAGCATGCGAGTAGACACCTGTACAACATTATCCACTACATACAAACCCAGCATGAAAGTCATATATTAGTGAAAATCACATTTGTTTTTATCTTTAAACTAATTCATTTATCTGAGAACATTAAAAAAAAAAGAACACCTAGTGCCTTTTGGTAGATTCATAAATTCATGGAGCTACCAGGTACTCTGTACACATAGCATGAAAAAAACAAACAAATCTCTTTTCCCCGTGGGCTTATATTCTGGTGGGGTGAAACACATAAAGAGGAAAACAAGTGGAATTCACAGCAACTATGGATCATGACAATTGATAAGAAAAAAATACACAAATGAATAATCAAAAGAAAAAGGTCATAGTACATAAGGTAGGCAGAAAAAGACTCTTTGAGGAGGTGGCATATAAGTGAATATCTTACACACAAAAATAAGTCAGCCATGTTTAGAACTAGAAGAAACACAACTCAGGTACAGGGATGAAAGAAGGGGAAGAGTGGATTTAAAGACCACAATGAAAAATTAGCAGTAAGTGGGATAGGGGATTGGACTAGATGAAAAAATCTACACAACAGCATAAAGAGAGCCATGGTGATAATGGATAGATAGTTACATACTGTTTTATCAGTGGCAGAAACAAACATGGAGGTAAGGTATGAGTGAATAATTTCTGATACTCATGCTACATGCAGAAGAAGAGTGAATTTAAGAATATTATTAAATCTTTGGAAATTATTTCAGAAGTACTAAGAGTTTTGAGGGACGATTTTTTTCTTACTTCCTGTAAGCATTGTCTACACAAGCACACAGAAATTTACAGCAGGTTTATTCATAATTGTCAAAGCTTGAAAGCAACCAAGATATCCTTCAGTAGGTGCATGGGTAGCTTAAACTGCAGTATATCCCTGCAGGTAAATACTATTCAGCATTAAGAGAAAATGGTTCTTGTATCTATTTCTTGAAAGAATGGAAACAATCCAAGTGTCCTCTGATAGATGACTGGATAAAGAAGTTGTGGTTCATATATACAATGGAATAGTACTCAGCTATAAGGAAAGATGAACTAGGGCCATTTATGATGACATGGATGGATTTTGAGATCATCATGCTAAGTGAAATAAGCCAGACAGAAAAAAACCAAGAGCTACATGATTTCACTCATAGGTAGAACATAAAACTGAAAGCAACAAAGAAACAAAACTCATGGAACCAGTCAATAATTTAGTAGTTACCTGAGGGTAGGAGGGGAGGACCAGGGGGAGAAGGGACAAGGACATATACATGGTGTTGGAAAGAGAACTCACCCTGGGTGGTGAACACATAACACAACACATAGACGATGCGCTGTACAATTGTACACCTGGAACCTGTGTCATTTTTATTAATCAGTGTCATCCCAATAAATTTAATAATAAAAGAATTCAAAACAATAAAGTGAATTAATACATATAAAAAGAGAAAATGACTTACCACACCATGAAAAAAACATAAAAATACATATCACTACGTCAAAGAAACCAATCTGAGTAAGTTACACACACTGTGGTTCTAACTACATGATAGTCTGGAAAAAGCAAAACTATAGAGAAAGTACAAGGATCAACAATTGCTTTGGGATGGAGGAAGGAGTGGTGGATAGGCAAAGCACAGAGCCTCTTTAAGGCAGTGAAACTATTCTCTGTGATGCTACACTGATGAATACACACCATTATATATTTGTCAAAAAACATAGACTATACAACACCAGTAGTGAAGCCTCACATAAGCTGTGGACTTTGAGTGATGGCAATGAGACTCCTAGATTATAACAGATGAACCACCCTTGTGTGGCATATTGATGATGCAGGGGGTTATGCATATGTAAGGGCCAAGAGCTTATGTGAAATCTCTCAATTTTACTATGAACCTAAAACAGTTCTGCAAAAAAATAAATTCTTAAAAATTTTAATTCTCAAAAACAGTATGTAAATATGTAAAAGGCTGTGGCTGGTGTGGGTCTTGACTATTTATCCATTTGTTCACTCATTCAATATTTGTTGAGCACTTCTTATGTACTGGAAACTATTCCAACCAAAGGGAACAAAATAAACAAAAAAGTATTTCTTCATTAAGTTCGTATTTTTGTAGAAGAGATATTCAAAAACAAGTTAAGTACCGTGTAGTGATGCTAGCCATTTTTTGTATCTGATTTCAGATTCAGTTCCTGCCCTTCTTTGACCTGCTTTGTATATCAGGTAATTATACCCCCTCTTCTCCTACCCCATCCCCCTGCTGGCTTCCTTAATCTCAGAATCCCAGCTAGGTTTTTTCCAATTAGAGGCACTTATGGAATACTGGAGGGTGTGAGGAGAGGAAAAGCCAGGGTATGTCATCCTTCTTTGTACTTCTGGAGGCTCCTCTCACAGCAGCTGTGTCTCTTGCTTCCTCCAAATCTGCAGCTTCTGCTTGACAGCCCCTCAGAGAAATGCAAATTATATGTAAATTAAACATATAATGAGATACAATTTCACATCCAGATTGACAAAAATTTAATAATCGGACAAAACCAAATGCTGTCAGGGATAAGAAACAATGGGGAGACTTACACTCTTTTGGTGGAAGTTAAAATTGTTAAAACATGTTGAAAAATAGATCCAAATCTTACAGGAAAGTTGAAGATAAACAAATCCTATTGGTCATCATTTCTAATTATACACTCTAAAGGTACATTTGCACATGTGCACCAAGACAAATGTATAAGAATGTTCATAGTAGTACTTACTTTTTGAAATAAAAAAAAATCTGCAAACATCTCAATGAGCATTTAGAGAAAAATACATAAGTGGATAAATACATTTGTTTATATTTGGTGGAATATTCTATCAATTTAGAAGTGAATGAACTAGCGGTTCTTATATTAATATGGATAGATTTTTAAAAAATGCACTTTGAATGAAGAAAAGCAACTATACTATATCACAGAATACACACAAACACATACATATAGTATAATTCATTCATATAATGTTCAAAATGTACAAAATTAAATATTTTTCATATATGCAGACATAAACTACTTATTTATAAAAAACAAGGCAATTGTAAAAGAAACTCATGGTAGAATTTTTTAAGTGTGAGGATTTATGGCAGATTTTCAATTTGAGGATGGAATCTCAAATTTTACAAGGTAAGGGTGACATTTACTCTCTTGAGATGATTGGTGAATACATGAATGCTCATTTTTTAACATTCTTTCTCTTATTTATATTGTATCAAATTATTATTTTGTATTTTTGTAAATTTTTATATAATTAAAGTAGAGCTAGATGCAAATGTACAGCTTTAAAATGATCAGCGCCACCATATAATTATTATTGATGATAGCAATAATAAATAATACTATCTGGTACATAAAAACATTTTAAAATATAGGAAACATACAGGCAATGCACAAGTCAGATATTCTAGAGGCTGAAAAATGAGAGAAGTCCCTCTAGTAGAAAAAATACTAAGTACTATGGATATGTCTATGCCTCTTCTGTCATTCTCAGGGAAAGTAGTTACCACTGGGTACATGTAATCTTCATTTTTCCTTTAAAATAGGCCCATACATGTACAGCAAGAGTTTGAATTAGAATGAATATCATAATCACAAGTTATTTCCTTGTAAAGATTAACTTTTTTTCATAAATACAAATTAAATATTTTTCTTGGCCTCAAGTTCCCAAGAAACATACATCAACAAGATGGGTCCAGTTATCATCACATGTGCTTGCTTTTACAATGCAGAACATTCTTAGAAACCACACCTAAGACTATATGATCACAAGGTGAAAAGTTCAATACTAATACTTGTAATTTATGTGTTGCAAGACATTTGACATTTTGACAAAATTATCAAACAACATATGTCACCTTTGACTTATTTGATCTTTGATAAATATTGCTTTCTTATCTATGGAAGCATGCATTCAATCCTAGAGAATAGTGACTCTTTGGAGACAAAATCATTTTCAACACTAGTGAAGTCATAACTTCTCTAGTCTATGCTATTTTCCCACACCAAAGTAGTTGTCATCAAAATCTAGCACTTTCCATGTGTTTGAAAGGATGCAGGATGGAAAAGATTTAACTATTTCTATAGTGGATTTGATAAAATATGGAGTATCACAGTGCAGTTAAAATAGAACTAATAATACCAATACATTCACTGTTTCAGGCAGTCTTAATATTTTAAAATATTAAATCATTCAATTCTTAAATCTGCATGAGCTAAATAATATTATTAACTTCTTTTTACAAGCTCAGAGGAAACAAGCACAGAGTAGTTAAAAAGGCCTGCCATTCGTCACACAGCTCATAAGAAAAATTTGAACCCAGGAACATGCCTTAAAGTCATTCCTCTCTATAGCCCTCTGAGCATATAGAAGTTTGGCCAGCTGGAGCATATGCAAGTGTAGGTAGGATAAAAGATCTGACTTGGTGGAGACATTCAAGTTATTTCTCTGGAAAACCTAAGTATAGATGGGGAGGTAATGGTTTGGGGTAGGCAACTTGTGTCCAGGAAAGGACAGACAGGTGGAGTAATGGGACTTCATGCAGAAGGGACAAGTGAGGTAAGGAGGGCGTCGTTCAGCACCTTGGAAAGTTCCCTGGAGACACTCCCCGTAATCTCTGTGAACCTGGATTTGCTGAGGCTCTTTCAGTTTTACAGTCGAGGTGTAGAATTAGTTTTCTTTCCTTGTGTACCGAATGTTTGTCTTTTGAAAAAAATGTTTCATTTTGAAACACTGTCAACATGAAGAGAACATTGTAAGTGCACGACACAGACTTTACCTTATCTCTAAAACATTTGAGTGTAGCTATAAAATGGTGCATGACTTTGACTTATTCCTTTACTGAGGATGTTTACTTCTATCACTTAATTGAGGTGGCACCTGTCAGGCTTTCTAACTGTAAACTGTCTCTTTTTCCCTTTGTAATTAACACGATTTTGTGGTCAGTTACTTTGAAATTATTTAAATAATTACAAATGTAAATGTAAATGTGTACAAACATGTCTCCACCATTCTTTCTTGTTTCTGGGACAATAAGATGTATTAGTTTGTTATTACTTGTCACCTGCCTCAGTTTTAAAATATCAGCCTTTTCTTCAAAGAGTCATGGCTCACATTATCACATAATATATGCATAAAGGTACACTATGTCTGTGTTCCTGTGTTTGTAAATGTATGTGTAAATATATGTAAAAATCTTCTTGTATCCAACAAGTGTCCCTTCACCCTGCTGCCCTGTCCCCCATCCATGCAGAGACTGTCCCCCCTCAGTCAGCTCTCTGGCACCCCGAGCTGGGCCACAGTGTCATGCAAAAATCCCCACTCTGCTGAGACTCCAATACTCTGGGTCTGAATGCCCTTGACACAATTGTTTTTAAAAACCAACTAATCATATTAATTATTTGGAAAGTCTTCACATTTTATATTCAATTAAAAATATTTTTTCCCATTTAACTTGATTGCCAGAAGGGTTGTATGAAATACCACAGGGACATTTTTTTACTATTGTCTAGGTTTTTTTATGCTCCTGACTGTAAGATTTTTCACATTCTTAGAAGAACCAATCTTTCCTCACTAGGATTGTGATCCTCCTTTTTCTTTTTTTTTTAAATTCCATTTTGTCAAGCTAAGAAAACATGTGCCTTCTTTTCATTGGTTGCTGATGGTTACTTCACAAGGAAGTACTGAGAAAGAAGAGACACACATCCAATTACTGGAAAAGAGGAAGATAAACAGGTACAGCCGCTATGAAAAACAGTATGGAAGGTCCTCAAAAGGTTAAGAATAGAATTACCAAATGACCGAGCAATCCTTCTTCTGGGTATCCACCCTCAAAATTTGAAAATATTTATCTGTAAAGTGATAAGTACCCTTATGTTCATTGAAGCATTATTCATGGTATCTAAGACATAGAAACAATTAAAGTGTTTTTTGATAGATGATAGGATAAAAAAGATGTGGTACATATGTACAATGGACTCTAACTTGGCCATGAGAAAAAAAATACTATCATTTGTGATAACATGGATGAATCTTGAGATTATTATGCTAAGTGAAATAAGTCAGACAGAAAAAGTAGAGAACTGTATGATTTTACTCATATGTGGGATATAAAACTGGAAGCAACAAAAAAATAAAACAAACAAACAAACAAAATTATATACACAGATAACAGTTTGGGGGGTACCAGAGCGTAAGGGGAAAGGGGAGGTGTAGAAAAGGGTAAAGAGGTTCAAATACATGGTGATGGAAGGACCACTGACTCTGGGTGGTGAACACACATGCAATACATAGATGACGTACTACAGAAATGTAGACTTAAAACCTATATAATTTTAATAACCAATGTCAACTCAATAAATTTCATAAAGAATAAAAAATTATTATAAATCTCTTCATAGTTTTCCTAAACTACAGAGTCTTCTTCATTTTGCTCATTCAATGCATTAGTATAGGCCGTAGAGAGTTTTATAGTCAAATTGGCAAGAAAGAAAATGAAGTCTAAGTGCACATTCCAGGATTAAGGTTATTTAATGTATGTAGGTCCTTTTTTATATACTTGAATAATAGAAAGAAAATGAAATGGAGGTAAGAAAGTTAACGATCTTAATATTCTATGTTCATAGCTTTTTAGAGATTGTAGAATTCAGTGTGATTATTTTGTAAAATTATACTTTGATTCATTTGAATGGTTGAGTTCATCATAGAAATTAGCAGGCCATGCACAAAGAAATTATGAAAGAAAGGAGAAGAAGTCATCATCAAGACTATAAATTTAGACAGGTTATTCATTGAGAGGCTGTGTGGGAAATCAGCCCATGGAAATGCAGACCTCTTTAAGAGAGAGGATACAAGTCATACTTTATGTTGGCATCCCAAGATTCAGGTTGACTGACATGCGAGGGCTGTTTCCCCAAACAATAGAGGCATTTATGGCTGGATTTTTTCCAGACCTCTCTCACACAATAGTCATTCAACTGAAATATGTTGAACAAATGGACTGTCATAGGCATAGCATCACTAGTGGGAATCTCTAGCATGTTGTGACATGGGCAAGATTCATCCACATACGTCACAGCAAATATGTGGATGAAGTGTTTTCAGTCAAGGAATTCAGTGGCATGGCATACAGTCATCATGGACTTTGTTCTAAGCTTTTCTGGATCATGTTAACTAAGGTTTCTGCACTGTGACGACTCTTAACATCTAGATTGTGTGTGTGTGTGTGTGTGTGTGTGTGTAAAACCATTAACTACCTAGAACACATCCTCTTAGAGTCACGGCCACCAATGGCCAGGATATTCCAATGAGCATATCTGACATGAACCACAGTAGTTGGAAGGAAGCATGCCATAGCATTGCTTTGGAAAAAACATTCAACATATATAAGCAGAACCACATATCTCAAAGATAAATGTTATTCTTCTGGATCTGGGTATAGTATTAAACTAGTCATTTTTAGTATAAAAATACTCATAGGAAAGATGACCAAAGTTCAAATAGTGTAAAGTTAAAATTAAAATCACTCTTAGCCTAATACTTATCCTTCACTCTTGCTCTAATTTCCATACCTGGCAGCTCCAGTCTCCAAAGGTAGCCTAGGACATGTTTCCACTTGCTTCTGTATGGTAGAATAGAATTTCTATTAGGAGGGGGGATGTGGATGTCCTATTTTTCAAGTGACTCTGAGTTTCTAAATGATTCTGCTTACAGAAGTCACTGCATAAAAAAAATTACAAGACTAAATCCCACAGATGTTAAGAATCTTACTTTAGATAACTCCTTCTGGATATGGTAGCTCAATGTTAATGACAAAAAGAGAATTAAAACAAGCTGCATATTAAATGAAACCATGCTTTAGTAGAAAATAAGTATGTTTTCTCATTTAGTTGATAAGAGGACAAAATAACAGGAATTCAATTCTATTAATTTTTTGGATTTTCTATTGAGCTTCCTTCTAATAAATTACTTAGGATCTTTAAGATTTGGTTTTACACCCAAATTCAGTTTCAATAATTGCACTAGGTAATCATCCTTTAGGTAAGCATTCTATTCACTGACTTTTTTTTCATTTGTTCAATAATTAGTTATTAAGCTGCCTTTTGAAATTTCCCTACTTAGTGTCCTCTCATCCCATTTAGAAAGATTGGGAAACATTATGAAGTCCATGTGTTTTATTTCAAACATTTCCTCTCTGAAGAATGAATAGTTCTGGAAAAAACATAGTAGCTTTATTACGATCGATCTCCTGAGCTGTCTTTGGGTCTGGGCCCGTTGCTCTCCTGGGAGAGAATTTGGGTTTGTGGCTCTGCTGAGTTACCAGAAACTGTGATTATGGATGTGAGGCTGTCATTCTTTCCTCAGAGCTGACTTCAGAGTCAAGAAGATTAACTAGTGCCAGTATGAAAAATAAAATTCAAGAACCTTAGAGGGATTCTCTGCAGTTGCTTCAGATAGAAAGTTTAAAAAGTTACTGAGCTTCCTTTGTAGAGTTCAACATACCTTCAAACCTGCCTTCTCATGCCATTTTCTCCCCTTTTATATTTACATAAAATGATTTTGGGGAGGTCAAATATATGGTGATGGAAGGAGAACTTACTGAGTAGTGAGCACACAAGGCAAAGCACAGATGATGTATTATAGAACTGTATGTTTGAAACCTATAGAATTTTGCTAACCAATGCCACCCCAATACATTTAGTAAATTAAAAATATAAAAGAAATTAAACAAAAACAAAAAATAGGTGAATAGCAAGAGAAATTTTCTATGCCAAGTAATATATACAAAGAAAACTCTCAAAAGAATTGTTAAACTTTTCATCTAAAGGACATCATCTTAATATTACAACTAGCAAGAGGCCTGTGTCTGTGTGTTTAACCAAAAAGCAAAAACTACCACCACCAACAAAAACATAAAAACCCTCAGGTCATTTTTCTGGGAGAACACAGAAGACAGGATGACAGTATTATATCCCATTAGATTTCTGAGATTTCTAAGCCACAGGCAAGAATTTTTAGCCTGCCACTAATTCATTAAGTCTGTATGTACATACTATGGTTTATCCCTGTGGGGAATAAGTGTTCGTGTCACAATTTATTCTGTAGATGACTTTAGGATTTACAGTCAAGTCAAATGAGGTGTAATTAACTGTCACAACTGTAATTTTGGAATATGAATGTGGTGTAGATATCTAGAAATGCACTGCAGTGTTCAGGTGGGGAAAATATAATGAATGTGATGTTTTGGAGAAGTTCTTTCGTTGTACTGATTCTTCCTTTTTACACCCTCATGACAAGTTCCGATCTGAATTCAGTTTTTAGTTCTTTAAACTTTTTCCTCACTCTTAACGCTCTCTTTCTCTTTGGTTACCTTGTTTGATCCCCTAACACTCCTCCATTCATTGCCTCTTGATTGCCCAGGTTCTCTTCATCCTGTGAGGGATGTTTCCATAAACCACACATCCATGTAATAGGATTAGTCCTTTATCCGTACAGGATGTGGGTTAATAACTGAGTCCTATATAGTTTACATTCAGAAATGATGGTCAAGGCTACTTATAATTAAGAAGAGTCACTATTTTTACACTATGGATTTTATAAACTATTTCCAATATGAATAATCATATATTCATCATAGTTATGGTAAGAATTCAGAGAAAATAATAGCTCTAAACTCTCCAATATATTTTTCAGGAAATTTAAAAATTGATGTTAAGGACAATGATATTAAATGTTGATGTTCTTTTCTGATACTTACATTTATCAAAAGTTCCAAATAATTCATTGTTAGATAAAGTTAGCTTTAAAAAAAAAGAATCACTCCTATAAATAATAAAAATATCATTATTACATTTACCTTAAATGTTAAAATTCTAAAGCTATTTGCTTTACCTCTCCAGTAACAGTTGTTATTTCTTAGGAAATTCTAAAGGACACATGCTTTTCTGGATTCTTTCCAAAGCAGTACATTAAATGACCTTGATTGTGCTTAGAATTTCAATTTGAAACCTCTGAGTATGAATGTGAATTCCAGTTTGAGGTGTTTGTGGAATCTCTACCAAGACAATATGTGTAATAACACCAAACCAAGTGTGGTAAAATAGGCCTCTAAAATGACATATTTGAAGATAAATAATAAAAATATTAAAATAAAAATTGATTGTACATTACCAATAAAAGAGGGATATAAGAACTGTCTGGAAAACTCTAGCCATCAATGCCTCTATTTTTCATATCACATGGCTGGATACTTTCCAGACAGCCCTTGTGTATGTGTGTGTGTGTGTGTGTGTGTGTACACACCCACATACACAGATATACACACACATTCATGTACATATATTATGTTTAATTTAAGATTCTTTCTAACTATAACATGTAGCAAATAATCCCCTTTAATAAAATTACATAACATGTAAAGAGATATGAGATTGACTTTTTTTCTTTCTGAGTGCTAGTAATGCTGTCATCACATAGAAAATCATCTGAGGTGATAATAAATGAAGAGGTTATTCTTTTTCTTATTTTATTGTCCTTACTTTGTACACACATTACTAAAATACGATTTCAAATATAGCACCCACCTTTCTCACATTGATCTCTTGCAGTTTGCAGCAAACATTACATAGAAATTAATTTTAAAAAGTCTTTCGCTGGGATTCTCTGTAATTATTGCTGAAAAGGTTAAGAGAAATGAACATTGGTTTAGGCTATCTTAGAATATTTATGCTTCTTGACATTGTAGTGGCAAATGCAATTAGAAGATCCACTTCCACAGGAAGAAAGTGACCTCTGCCTACAGATGGTACAACTAACTGTCTTAGAAAAGAATCCAAATCAACAACTTTGAAGAGTCTATCTTGCAAAGTCTTGAGCTCTTGGAAAACATAAGGTGAATGGATAAAGTAATGCCTTTGAAAGTAATCTTTCTAACACCAAAAGGATTGAGCAGTTGCCTTATAAAACATTTTTATTTAATTCACCAACAGCAAAAGAAATAAAAAATATTTAAATTGCTGAGTAAAATTCATTTCTATACTGTGAGGTATAAAAAGAAAGTGTGAATGCTTGTCCTTGAAAGGCTCACACTCTTACCAAGAAAAAAACTAAACACGTTAATTGGTTTAGAATGAGATACTACTTTGTTATTATAGGAGTGTTATGTTTAATGCATATATTTTGTGCAATGAAAATAGTTCATTTTTATTCAGTGCTTAATTTTAACTATCAAAATGACCCTATAATGCAGATACTCTTTCCTGACTGCATTCATGGAAGCTAAACCAAAACATATTAATCAGCTGCTCTGGTCACAGAGGGTTGGACTCAGCAGACTTACTGACACATCTCAGTTTTCAAGCACTGAGCTAGAGCTATAAAAATTTAGAGAAGAGATATCGTATGTGATAATATGGCCAGGAAAAAGGTTCATGTAATGTGACACTTGATTTGGGTCTCAGAGAAGAGCGTGAATTTGGATAGTATTAACAAGCCTGGAAAGCCTGTTGCGAAGACCAAAGTTTTGAGCAGATGGGCATAGTAAAACTGGGGACAGAGGAGCCTAGAGTGAGTGAGTAGCATCAGTAGGGTCAGAAACTTATTGATTTGCAAGGCAGTGAAAAATTACAGATTTTATACTCTAAGAGGTGGAAGATATTGACTATTTGGGAGATTTATATAAATTATCTATAAACACTTCTTGCACAGACCCTGCAGTCAATATTAAAGAGCAGTATAGAATACATTATTGTAATACAGCATGTAAGGTACAATAATAGACATGTATAAATATGCACAACTAAACCAGAGGACATATAACAAGGCCTCTAGAAAGGGTGATATGTGTGTTTTGTTAAAGATTCATCTGACCTTGATGTTCAGAATAAATTAAATAAGAGAAAGACCTGATATTGGGCAGAAAAGATAAAATTCATTATAGTAAAAGATGTAATATGTGATAGAGGCTTGAACATATGCCAATTTATTTTAAACATAATGGATTGTTCATCGGAAAAGAGTTAGCCCCAAAGAACTATAGTTTTAGATTAATATTATATATAAATAAGATGACCATGGAACAGTTAATTTACTTATACTAACCATGATGCTAATAAGAACAGGGTTGTGGGGTTATTTGCTCTGTTCTATGATCTTGGAGTACAGGTCAGATAGAAAATTTAGAAGTCTTCACAAAGGCAGATAATGTGAAAACCTCAATAAAGTTGAAGCCTATGATGTTCAACATTAAAAAAAATAAAACCCTCAAAAACATTTATTCAATTAAATGTGGACCAAGAGCACCATCACATCGAGTTATATGATACTAATCAATACATCTTCTGAGCTTTTCAGATAGAGGTGAATATTGGCTCAGTCTACAGAAGGTTTTATTTATTCATGCATCATGTCTCCAGCACTGTCGCCTATGCATTGTTCACCAGTTCTGCCTAATAATGACGATGACAACAATGACAGTAAAGAGAATAATATTCTCATGCCCCAAATAATTTCGAGATTAGTTGGAGTATGCACAAAAGTCACAATTCATTTAGCACGTAACAGTGCTTTTTCACATTGGATGAATTAGGAATTTTTATAAATCTACTATATTACAGATAAATGAACTGAGACTTACAGCTAGTGGGTATCTGAGCTAGGATTCAGATTTGAGAGTGATGACAGAGGACTGGGAGTTATCTACTCTTCTGTACCTCCTCTGATAGAAGCCTTATTTATGACTCAGAGAAATGCTTTCATTTTTGATGCTTTCCTGTCCCAGCTGCCTCAAGTGCTTTAGTATTAATAATGGCAAAATGTAGAAATGTAGAAGGAGAAAAATATGTACAAGGATTTGACCACAGTAGTGATTAAATTTCAAGCCGTAGCAGTCTCCTCAGAGTCTTTGTGGCATCCCTGAAATTTAAAGTGTAAGCTATAAATCCGAATTCCTAAAGTAGGAAAAAGGGAAACATCTGTCCTCAAATTCAGTCCCTTGAAGAACATGAGGTGCATCCTCTGATCCTGTGAATGGGATTCCCTCCCACAGGCTCTTCCCTAGGCTGTAACACTGGACCTAGTTCTTGAAATCACAGTGTGGAGAAAACGTGGAGTGAGACAACAAAGTAACTACGTTTTGTCCTAGGTCCTCACTGTTCTGTCATCAAGACTGACTTCCAAGTTCTCCTAACTGCAGTTTCTCTCCTCTCGTGGATGCTCTTTACACATCATGCCAAGGTGGGCAGGGGGTCCCGGGAAAAGTCAGTATTTCTCTTTAAGTTAAGCGGTGTGAATGCCAAGGTCCAACCCATCTCTAAAAATTCTAGTTTTATATATGTTAATGAAGGTGATCCAACACTATTGCTGTTCAGAGAATTCCAAAAAGCCTGGTAGTTCTCTCTGGAATTTATTTTCCTTTAGCTTCTTGTTAGTTTCAGAAATTATCTTGCTGCCTGGAGATTTTATCAGTAATTTCAAATATTCATATTAATTCATTTAAGTAAGTGATAAAAGCTTAACATATGTCATGTAGAGTATTAGGCATTAGAGATGAGAGGACCAATAGAATTTATTGCCCTGGGAATCTGGTGGTATTTATTGTATCTGTATTTTAAGACTTAAAATCTTAGCTGGGGGGTACCGAAAGGAAACTGAAATTATATCATGTTTTCATCAATCTTTTTCCCCAGATAGAAAGCTTCTGAAGATCCGCTAGGCACCAGGGGACAGGGCTGGGGATGACAGATGACTGGCCATCAATATTCATATTATCATCAATAAAATAAGTTTTCTTCTATGTTCTGTAGCAATTGTTCTGGAGATAAGATTTGTCTTGTGGCAAATGTAAATTCAAATAAAAATACTCGAAGTCTCTTGTCAAAAGTGTCCTGTTGAATGGAGTCATATGATTAAATTTTCTCACTAATTAACAAAAAGAGTTCTAGTATCATCTGCCTGATTAGAACGCTTATTTGTACTGGCGGAACCAGAAGAAAATTTTCTTTAGCCTGAAACAAACTTTGGACCCTGCAAATACAACTTGGTGTGTTTCTTCCTTTTATATAAAGTCTGTCTGGAAGAAAATCCAGTCATAGATGCCTTTATTTATCATACTACATAGCTAGGTATTTTCTGGACAGCCCACGTGTGTGTGTATCATATATCATGTATATTATATATATCACATATATATTTTTAGATGAAATCAGCTGATTTTAGGAGGAGAAGGTAACCTGTAGAATGGCTGAGTGCTGAATTAAATGGTACTGGAAGACCTAACTGGCTTTTTGTGGCTTGAGTGTTTGGAGTGTGGGCAGTGTAGACAAGTCTAAACGTGGTTGCTTTTTAGCAGTAGTTATTAGCACTCATGTTATCATGGTTACCAACCAATGCTCCTTAGCTGCCTCCCTGACAGGTTATTTCCAAAATGAGAGGTTTTGAGAAAACTGGTTGTGGTTCAGAGAGAAGATATGTTGTAAAATCTTCACAGCAAATATTAGTAACTGGCTGCTAGACGGGCAGCAGTAGCGGCAGCTCATGTCTCTCCTCTTTCCTACTATCAATCATATGCACTTACTAATCATCTGCAATGTTCCAGACGTTGTGAGAGGTACTTGAATTACACAGTATTTCATCTAATATTCTCAGCACAAGTTTGAGGTAAATGTTGAAATCTTTTCTCAGATGTGGAAATAAGCCTAAAATCCATAAAGTAATTAGCCACATAGAACCAGCTAGAAAGTATGATTAAAACTCAAGCATATCTGTGTCCAAAAATCTATTTTTTTTCCATTCTTACACTGCTTCAAATTTGCACAAACCAGCAAAGAGAACATTAACTGTAATAATTATTTGTTTCCTTTTTAATTGAGATAATAAGTATATAAATAATCTAGTTCTGTTTCTAGAAAGACTAGCTTATCCCAGATGATAGCAAAGGATTCATATCTTATTTTTATATCTGTAAATTAGCAGTGTTCAAAAACAAAACTGGAACATAAAAGGTACTAATTGATTCAAGTTAATCAGTGGTTGACCCAATTATGTTTTTGCCTTGTATAATGCAATATTTTTGCCCAAATTTATGAGGGAAAACTAAGTATGTGCATTCTACCTGGGTAGTACTAATTTGGTATCTATATAAATGTTTTAAATTATTTTATTTATGCTTATAAGTTAAAAGTGTAACTCCAGAAATCAATAATGATATTTGTATGCAAAATAATACCCTGGAATATGATAATTGTTCTTTTCATATAAAAAACTTTATACATAAAATTTCTTGTACCTTGTATCTATTCTTCTTTTTTGCAATTATGTGTTACATAAAATTTCTTGTATCATAGTATGTTAGAAAATAGATGCTAAAATTTCTTCATAATACAAAAAACAAGTATCTAAGTATAACCAAACATTTTTGAATTAAAAAATTAAGAGGAAAGAATTTTTTTCCTGAAAGTGTGGGACAAAAACATGGGTGCACTTTATACAAGGGAGAATATTATACAAGGAAAAAATTGTGTACAGGTGTATTTTCATTGTCTCTTTAAGATTACCGATTACTTTAGATGGTTAAAAATTAAATATTCACTAATAAGAAGGCAAAATGTGGTACCCACATATATTTTAAAAAAATAACCTACAGCTGTAAGCAGAGAACACTTGAAAAGTGATGTCCTTGTGATAGTGAGTGATTAAGTAACTTTCAGATAACTATCTGAAAAATTTCCCTTTATGCTTAGTCAGCACCTTAACTGGTGTTTGATTATGATATCTCCCTGTTAGATGACTAGAGAGCCCAGGGCGTTGGGGTTCTTCAGGTGAACCAGCAGCAGAAATGGCACTGGTCTCAATCTGGCTCCTGCCCACCAGCTGAGCCAGGGGTAGTGCAGGCATCTAGGCCTCATTTTTGTCAACTGTCCAATATCCCTAGGAGGCTTGGCATGAGAATTAATAGTAAATTAATGCATAAAAAATACTAAGCATACTATCTTATCTGCAAAATATATTTTTCAATTAATAAATTTATTAAATTTATTGAGGTGACTTGGGTTAGTAAAATTATATAGGTTCCAAGTATACATTTCTATAATGCATCATTTATATGTTGCCTTGTATGTCCGCCATCTAGAGTCAGTTCTCTGTCTATCACCATGTATTTGACTCTCTTTTACTCTTCTAACACCCACCCCTTATTGTCTGGTAACCACTCAAGTATTGTCTGTATGTTTTTGTTTGCTTGTGTTGTTCATTTGTTGCTTTCAGTTTTATATGCCACATATGTGTGAAGTCACATGGCTCTTGACTTTTTCTATCCGACTTATTTCGCTTAGCATGATGCTATCAAGATCTTTCCATGTTGTCGCTATAGCAGTATTTCATCCTTTCTTATGGCCAAGTAGTATTCCATTGTGTATACATACACCATCTTCTTTATGCAATCATCTATCAGAGGATGCTTTGCTTGTTTGCGTATCTTGGCCATTGTGAATAATGCTGCAATGAACATAGTCAAAGCAATCCTAAGGGAAAAAAAAAACAAAAACAGAAGCAGAACAGAGCTGGAGATATTACTCTCCCTGACTTCATTTTATACTACAAAATGACAATAATCAAAATACTGTGGTATTGGCAGTAAAACAGACACACACACACACACACACACACACACACACACACATCAGTGAACTGAAAACCCAGAAATAAACCCACATGTATGTGGGAAAATAATTGTTGACAAAGGAGCCAAAAACATACAATGAAGGAAAAGAAAGCTTCTTCAATAAATGGTGATGGGAAAACTGGAAAGCCACACGCAAAAGAATGAAACTAGACGGCTATCTGCCACGATATACCAAAATTAATTCAAAATAGATCAAAGACATGAACATAAGACCCGAGACAATAAATTGCATTAAAGAAAATATATGTACTAAACATATGAACCTTGGATTCAAAGAAGATTTTATGAATTTGACCTCAAAGGCAAGGGAAGTAAAAGCAAAAATAAATGAATGGGACTCTACCAAATTAAAAAGCTCCTGCACAGCAAAAGAAACCATCAACAAAACAAAAGGGCAACTAACTGACCGGAAGAAGATGCTTACAGACAAAACTTCCGATAAAGGGCTAATATCCAAGATACATAAAGAACTCATACAGCTCAACAATAACATAAAATCCAATTAAAAAATGGCAGAGGACCTGAACAAATACTTCTCCCAAAAAGACACACAAATGGACAACAGATACATAAAAAATTTTTAATTGCCTATATTTCAACCTTAATTTCAATAGCTTTTTCAATGATATTTATTAGACACTAATAGTCTATAACAATGTTTAATTGTAAGAGAGGTATATGCCTTCAAATAAAATAAAATATAGTAAAATATGAAACATGGTACATTGATACAAAACTATATTGTTGCTTATTGCTCAGAAATTGATGAATTACATATTTCAGCTTGGTCCATATATTTTTTTTTGGTATGGTTGTTTTTCAATCCGGTATCGTCTGAATAACCACGGAGACCCTGTGCTGTGTAGTGACTCAGACACACTTTGCAATAATAGCTATGTTAACTGACTTTTAAAGCTATTTTACTTCCCAGTTGCTCTCCACATGTCCCCCAAGTTTAATAAAGCTGAAAACATTTTATTTTATTGTCTCAAACTATTGATTATCTGTTTAATGTAATGTTGAAAACGGTGACATATTGCCTTCACCACACTGATTAAGTGAATTATCTTAAAGGAATAGAGCTCTGTTTTAAAGCAAAGAACCCTAATACAGAATAAAATTGTTTCTCTCCAACATTACTTGTGGCTCCATTAGGAAGCACACAAATCTTATTCTCAGTCTTGCAAAGGGAGGAAATTTGATTGTTTCACAACTGAGTTAGACATTCCTAAGGGCATTGCATGACAATTTAGATTTCTTCTCTTGATTTTCCTGCCAACATAAGCTTATTTAAAGAAATAAAAAACAAAGTCACTGACTTCAGAGACATGGAAACAATAAGGAAAGGAAAAAAAAGTCTGTGAAATTTGACCTTATTTCAAACAAAAGTATTTGAGATATAAAGGAAGCACTCAATGAGAGCAACACAAAAGATTCATCATTATTTAAAATGATCCTAAGTGTTGTCTAATATGAATACAGACTTAACTACAAATAAATATGACGGAAGCACTGCAGCAGTTGCCTAGGACTGCCATAACAAAGTACCACGGACCGATGGCGTAGAACAACAGAAATTTATTTTCTCACATGAAGTCAGAGACTAAGATAACCTCAGTCATTTCTTTGGAGGTTTCTGTCCTTGACTTGCCGATGGCCATCTTCTCCCTATCTTCACATGATCTTCCCTTTGTGTTTGTCTATGTCCTAACACCATCTTCTTACAAAGATACCAGTCATATTGGATTAGGGCCCACCCACATGACCTCATTTTAACTTAATTACTTCTTCGAAGGCTCTCTATGCAAATACATTCACATTCTGAGACGCTGGAAGTTAAAGCTTTAACATATAAATTTCAGGAAGACATGCTTCAATCCGAACAACCACTTAATGTAAAAATGATGCATGTGAGTCCCTTCATTTATCCTGAGAATGCGGTATCTGCTGACTTAATTCATTTGCAGGGATGCACTAACATGGCAGAAACATTCCACCGACCAAAGACCCTGACCTTAGATACTATTTTGTTCTCCTAATACCTCTTCCTTATCAGAGGAACACCATGTAACTGTTTCAGAGAATAGCTCATCCTCTTTTCACCCTAGCATCTAAACATGTCCAAATGGCATTACCCTCTTCTTAAATATATTTGTTGGCTGCCCTGATTAGTCAAGGGGAGAGTATTTGACTCAAGCCGGTCTATTTCATTTTTAGATCCAGAGCTAATGGAATGACCTGCTTCTCTCTGGAGAGAAAGCTGAGATTATACACAAAAGCCCAGGAGTTCCAAAATGTGGCAGCTCTGGTCTTCTGAAAAAGCCAGTCTGCAGTAGGAGGAAACAAAGGTAGCATGTAAGGACTACAAATAAAGTCTGGAAATTTTTAAAATTCTTAGCCATCTTTCCCTCATTGATACCCTTTGTTGTTACCTGAGCCAACAAATTCTCACATTCTCCTAAACTAGCTCAAATTTAGATTTTATAAATTTCTAGGGAAGATGACTAATTTTGTCTCGAACAAGACAAAGATGTAGTAATACAGCAACAGAATGTGACCTCTTACTATTTAATTTTGGGAGCAATTTTTGAAAATACTGTGACCAGTGATTTTATTATGAGTGTTGATATAAGAAAGTATTTCTGCTGAGTCTGTCTTCAAACAAAGCTTTAGACCAAACTTGTCCAACCTGTGGCCTGTGACAGATTTGAATGTGGCCCAACACAAATTCATACACTTTCCTAAAACATTATAAAAATTGTGTGTAAACTCTTTTTTGGCTCATCAGCTATTGGCTAATGTTGGTGTATTTTATGTGTGGCCCAAGATAATTCTTCTTCTTTCAATGCAGCCCAGGGAAGCCAAAAGGTTGGACAACCCCACTTTAGAAATACATTTTATTTATTCAGGTTTGCTAATATAGAGGTGAACAGAAGCAACCTAATTGTGAAAATGTGTATTTTTTAAAATGCATTAAAATAATAAGTCAGCCTGTGGTTCCCCATGAGTGTGTCTGATGCTGAATTCTGGGCATTTACATGGTTGAATTGAAGTCAGAAGTTCTAAATTGAATGCGATTCAGTTTATCAATTCTTTTTCCTTATGATTAGTGCTTTCCTTATAGTGTTTGAAAATCTTTGCCTGTAACAACATGAAGAAATTTTTCTACAAGTTTTGTTTTTTATCTTGGAAGAGTGAGCAAGTAATACTGATGATCACTGAATCCATTTAGATTTAAGACTAAACAACAAAAAGACTCAAGGCTGAAGAAGAGAATTAAAATATTCTATAAATAACTAATATCAGATATATTAAATAATAAATAAACAATAAATAATAAAATGATAATATTGTATATAACATAAGTAATAAATATCAGAAATAATACATATAACTAATATCAGGAAGTCAGGTAAAATATGACAAATGTCAGTGTGCTATTTCATTTTTCAAAGCAAAAAATTAATTATAAAACACAGAAATATGTAATTAGTTTAAGCTTCCAGTGAATTTTATAAATTTTTCTTAATCTTAGGAGCCAGTATCACTTAGAGTAGACAAATGTTTATCTGAATTCAGGAACTGCTCAGCTTAATGTGAGAAATGTTTTTCTTTTAAAATTTATTTTTTGTTGAAATCAGATAGCATTAAAATAAGATATAAATAGGATTGCCAATAAAATGATTACCTTAATGAAACTATACCTATACATATGTGTGTGCATGTACATAGTGGTGTAATAGATTATTAACGAAAGTCTGGAAGGAAGTGGATGTTTTATTTTTTTTCCTTCTTCCTTTTCATCATTGCTTGATTTTATTTAAAAGTTATGTTATTGACACAGGGGTCCTTGCCTATCTCAGGATAGAAATCAAGAAAGTAGACAACACAGTTTGCAGAGAAAAGGGTTTGTTAGAGGGAAAGCTTGATGGGCAAGCACATTGAGGAAGGGAATGGTTGAGGCTCCTCAAGGTCTATCAGCGTAACGTTTTTATGGGCCCTCGGGATCAGGGGCTGGGTTTACTTTGATTGAGAAGAGGGATAATACTCAGGAGTTTTCCTGGAATGAGTGGGAAGTTCTGAGAATTATGTGCCTCCTTCTTTTTGATCTTATATGGGCCACTCCAGATCTGTCATAGCGCTGGTGTTATTCATTATGGTAATGAGGACAGGTCACCCAAAGAACAACTCCTCTCACTGGTCTGCAGCTGTGGTTTGGGGAACCTTTTTTAAATCTGATTACATTTCTTGTGCAGTTACCACTTCAGCCAGTCGTGTTTGTTATTGGTGGGAAAGTATGACTCAAAGTTGTTTTCCTACCACAGTTATGTGTCACATTGATAGAATAGATAAAGCTGAGGGGTTCCCTTGTGGTGTAGTGGCTAGGCTTTGGTGTGTTCGATGCCATGGCCCCGGTTCAATTCCCAGCCAGGGAACTACCCAAAAACAAAACAAAACGAACAAACAAACAAACAAAAAACAAGAATAGATAAAGATGTTACTCAAAGAATGGTTTTATTCAGTCAATAGGTTCGTGCCTTACTGTTACCTAAACTTATCTTTACATTTGTAAGGAATAAGTTTTTATCTGTCAAAGATCTAAATACTTCTATTTTTATTTTGATAATTATACATTACAAATCATAATTGTATTATAAAATTACAGATCTAAATATTATTAAGGATTTTATTTTTATTGTAAAGAAATTACTTGTGATTATTGACATGCCTATTATAATTGTTCTTTTATTATTTAAAAGTTTAATTGTCAGATTTCTGGAGTTTTTCCCTTTTTTTTTTTTTTTTTTGGTTTCCTGGCATGGAATTGAACCCAGAGCGCTGAAGCCTAGCTACTACACTACCAAGAAATCCCCTTATTTGTAAGATTTCTGACAGTACTTTTATTGTTTTAAATGCTTCACTGTTAGACAGATACTGATATTTATGACATTGCTGACAGAGCAGGTTTTGGGGTAAAAATAACAATAAATCTGCTCTTCCCTTCTCCAACTAAAAGAAAAAGTACTATCCTATAAAGAACTGAATATAGATTCAAGTAACACTAATAGAAGGCACATATTTGTGGATCAGAAAAAAAAATTAAAAATGGGTAATTTATTATATAGTTTGAAAATTATATACTTTATGGGTTAAATTTTACTTTCTGGGTTAAATTTCAGAAAGTAAAAACAGACAAAAATCCCATGGAAATAATGGCATCAATGTGAGAAATTGTTCAGGAAAGAGTTGTCCATATTTCTTAAGAATAAGGTATACAAAAAGTAGACGTGTAAGGTGACACTGCATTCTCTATTTTCAGGACCTAACACCCTAAGTTTAGTTTGATTCAACAATGTAATTTTGCTTAAAACCTTTTAAAACTTTTTTATTTTGTTTTCCTTTTTAATGCAGTTTCAATGACTCTAATTACTATGCATACCAGTTTCTCTTTACTATAAATACCATTTTAAATGACACTATTTATTGAAAGAAGTCTTTTCAACATCAACGTAAGACCCTCCCTAACCCCCCCAAAACCACTGGGAAGCACATCTTTTTCTTTTTCAAATCCACTAGAAATTGCTAGGGCACATTCCCCTCTCCTCTGTTCTGTTGCTTCTATGTGTCTAGAAAATCTTTGGCCCTGCTAGGATTGGGGCAATGGCCTTTGGACAAGAGTCTGCCATCCTCCCTGAATGCTGGCATTTTGAATAAACTTAATTTTCTTTCTTCCCACCAGTCTCTCAATATTTGGAAGTAGCAAGCAGCATTTAAACGTGGTAACAGAAGTGATTAAAAATGTTGGAAAATTAGATTGTTTAAGACCCTGAATATTTAAATAAAGATACGTGCTTGGTTCATGCACAACAGAAATCCATCCAAGATTTTGTATACTTAACATGATTGAAATTTATTTGACTGCTTTGTATAATATAAGTCAGAAGAAAGAGAGATTAAATAGGAGAATACTCGTAAGAAGGCTATTTCAGCACAATTAAGAAGTAATTATTTCTTTGCTAATTTTGTTGCAGTCACAAGGCCTGTTGCTTGGCTCATCAAATATTTAGCATTTGGGAGATCAGATTTTGAAATACAGAAAGGTTTTATTTATCAAAATGGTGCCATTTCTTAAGTCAAGGGAAGGGATGATGGGTGGGGCAAGAGGTAGGATTCAAGGAAGAGCGGGAAATCTCTTCATCTCTTTGTTCCCAGTCAGTGCTTGACATTCTTGACCCCCACTAATCTGAGTCAGGTCCTGAGATTTTACTGAGGTACTAATTAGGTGAGGGGAGGAGATGAGAATGTTCTGTCTACATAAGCTTGGAAGTATTTGCAAACCCCAGAGCAGGAGCACAAATAAGTAAATCTCTCAGCCTTGGGGCTGCTTCCTATTGGGAAAGTCCCCAGTGAAGAGGGGCAGCTTCCTCCTTGCCTCTTTTTTTTTTTTTTTTTAATTCATTTTTATTGTTAGACTAATTGGGGTGACATCTGTTAGCAAGGATTACATAGGTTTCAGGCATACAATTCCACAGTGCATTGTCAACCTGATGTACAACAAGTTCACCACCTAATGTGACTTCTCTTTCCATCACCTTATATTCAGCTTCCCCACCTCCTCTCCCACCCCCTCCCCTTTCTCCCCTCCCTAACCCACTCGTCCCCAAATAAACGTTAAACTATTGATTGTGTCCATGGGTTATTTGTTTGT
>PVJL010008950.1:0-61778 GCA_004026885.1 Lyroderma lyra
CTGAATTCTTAACAGGGAGAAAGTTCCTCCAATTGGAAGTCACAGGCCAATGCGAGCTGTCTGTGGTGATCAGGGTGCTGGCGTGAGGACAGGAAGACGCTGGGTGAGGCGGTTCAGAGATGCAGAGGTGGGGCAAGCCGATGTGCGTGACAATGACATGGAAGGCCTGTGACTGCAAGGGCTCCGCCTCACCAAGATCGTGGAAGAGACGGAAGTGTGTGGTGATGTTGTAGAAAAATTATTATGCAGCTTTGGAAATAAATGATGGAGATATATGTTTTTTATTTCATTAAACTATCTTTTCTGTTCATTTTCTATTTAAGTGGAAGCAAAATGTATCAGTCCACCCTCATATTTACTCTTTGCACGGTCCCAGTGAGGTAGGTACTGTTACTATTCCCTTTTTATAGATGAGGAAACTGAGCCTTAGCAAAGTTATTTGCAGTCACACAAACTACTTGATGTAAGGTCATTTCCTGGCTATTTCAGAAGGCACCAAGTGACTCTGACATTCCACCTCCCACTGAAGAACCTGCACCCCAAAAATGCACATAAGGCACATACAGAGTTAACGACACCTACAAACAGCACATAAATGCTGTGAGGGAGGGGCCAGGTGTTCCCTGAGGGGTGGAACGAGCAGAAGGTTTCTGAAGGGAGCTTTACACTGTGGCTTCGAAGGGTAGGAAGAATTTTAATAAGTGGAGATCCCTTTGGCCACAAAATCAAAACATGTCTTTCCCACCTTTCTTCGTGTTATTCCTCCCCAGCTCTTCTCAAGCTGTCTCCAAACAGCAAGGCATCCCTAGCACCACCATCTTTTTATTTCCATTGTCTTTTATTTCCTTCAAGGCACTGAAATACCTTGGCAATAGCAGGCGGAGCTGCGCCTGCTCAGATGCGCAGATGTCAAAGCGGGCTTTAACCGCTGAACAGCTGTGGCAAGGTTGACCTGGCCATAGTGACTTCAGTAAAGGACTATAGCCACTTTCCTTCAAACAGGTATCTCTGAGTGCTGTGGGGGCCAACTTCTGGGGGAGGTGTAGTCTGGGGCATTTCTGAGCACAGCTCTGTCCCAGAATGGAGGTGTCATTTGAATTCACCTTTAACTGTTGTCTGTTAAATAAAACTCTACAGTTCTTTGTCTCTTTGAAGTTGCGGGGAAGAGGGACCAAGTGGTGAATTTCCCACCTGTGGACAGGTGGCTGAGTCCTGCTCCTGCCCCAAGCATTTGTCTGGGCATTCTCCCAGGCTCTAACCCACATCTGACCCTCCTCTCTCCAAACCTCTCTCTAATTGGCTGAGTTGTTCCACCAGAAAGCAGAACGTGATTGTTAAATCAGTTTTTGAAAGATTAAAAACACTTTTCACATTTGCTCACCATCAGACGTCTGTGACCCCATAATGTGAATGATCAGTAATCAGAGGGAGAGGACGTGTTTTTAGAAAGGTTCTACCGGCCAGGAGTAATTTCTGGATACCTACAGGAAACAAGTCAAAAGCACTGAAGGCAAATTACAAAGAGTCATTTGCCCTTAACAAAGACAGAGTATTTCTCAGGGGAAGAAAAACCTGTGATAGCTGCATGATAACTCAGTCTGCTCGAAGGAACCGGAGGGGGGTTCCCTGGTGGCCCAGAGGCTTGGCTTCTAGACCACCGCCACGGCCTGGGTTCGCTTCCCTGTCAGGGAACCAACCGCAGCACAAAAGAGACTGTAGCCCCTCGGGACAGAGAAGCTCTCAACGGACAAAAATCGAAATGTTCTATCACTACGCCAGCTTTTCCCATTTTCAACTCACAGCAAAGGCTTAAGGTGTCTCAAAACCTCTCTGAAGCACAGGCAGGATGTGGGGAACTGTATCCTTACAGTCAGAAGGGGAGTGTAGTTTTAAGAACTGTCTGGATTATATAATTTCAAAAAAACGTACTTTGAGAATTAGGATTTAAAAGCAAGATACTGAAAGGCCTGTGGCTTTAATTGTTCCTAGAGTGGGAGGGACCGCATAAGGAAGGGACCCTCCCTCCCAACCGTCCCAGAGTGCATTCAATAAACACCTGGTTACTGTCCACCCCGCCGTCCAGGGGGGATGTCATCTAAAGAACGAAGCAAGGGGTGCCGTAAAAGCAAAGCAGCTGGTCTTTAGACACTCCCTCTGTTATTTCATATGATTTTAAAATCTGGATACGTAAGTGCCATTTCTTCCTAGTTTAAAAACAATGCTATTTGTGTTATTATTTCTTATGGAAACTGTTTTCCTAGGCATGGCAATGGCCATATCCAAACAGGGACCGATTTATTTAAGCTGCTTCCCCTTGTTGAGCTTTGGAAGACACAAACACATATTTCACCCCCATGGATTCTCCCAGGCTAATCCCTGCCCAATGGAGAATTAGCTAATGTTGTCACCATCATGCTCCCAGCTGCTAGTGGCCAAGGACAACTATTCTGTCCCCCAGAGAGTAGTTTCAGGAACTTCAGGTCCTTGGGGACTAATGGAAAGTTACAGAAGCTCTGACTGAATTGTCAGAATTCTCCAAGTCTGCTGGAGGTCAGATGTCAAAGAAAGCAGTGAGACTCAGAGGACACATTCACGTCACAGAGGCCCCCCTCGCTTGCACGGGAGACAAGGAATGTTCCGTTTGCACAATACATGCTGCTGACAATGTGGGATTCTTCCCGAAACATTAAAGAGTGGAAAACTTCTACTTGCCCCTTGTGTATGAATAGCTTGTATCAGACGAACTCTCCCACAAAAGCAGCTATTAATACGCCCCCACCCCCCACCCCCCCCACACACACACACAATAAAAAGGCTCTTAAAACAATGGAGAGAAACAAAAGCAGTCAGGAAAAGGGGTCAGGATTCTGGAGGGAAATAAAATGCACTGGAGTGACTCAGGTAGTTATCATTGCTGTTTTCCCCAGGTACTTTCCTGGGGTATAGAGATGATGACGATTAGGTAGACAGACAGACAGATAGCTAAACAGACAGACATAAACAGTCTAGTGCTGCAGGAATCTCACTGGGCTAGGGAGACAAAAAGTAGAATCCAGAGCTTTCGAGGTAAAAGGATTTGAGGAACCAGCATTCCGGAGAAATGAGTCCCACATTCCCTGTGCTGTTTCCCCTCAAAGCATTCACCTATTTTTAAACTAAGTAGACACAGTCCAAGACATATAAGCACCCACACAACAGCAAGCTTCTCAGACTCAAAGGGTCACCGGAGATTTTAGTGGTCTCAGGGTGCTAGGAAGACAAAACTTAGAGTCCTGGATCCACCACAAAAAAGGAGTCCGGGCACGCACTCCAAATTTTCAACTGAGACCCCGGAGGAGGAGGGGTGGGGTAACTCGGAGACAGAGCGTCCTCACAAAACCTGAAATTCAGCTCCAGGCCACTCAATTGCTGATTGGATCAAGGTTATCTTGTCAAAACAAAATGAAGCCCTCTCGTAGGATGGTAATCATCATCTAGAGTCGCTGTAATTTTTTATACACAACGTCCATCTTCCAATCCAAAGTACCCGGTGTGCCAGAAAATAAGACCAATGACCAAAATTGAAGAGGACAAAAAGCCAAGCGAATGGAAAGAGAAACACGTGTGATCCAGATACTGAGGTTCTCACTGACGTGAAAATATGATTGAAATGGTCATGGAAATAGATCAAACTACGTTGGATATCATTAGTCATCAGGAACATGAAAATTAAAAGCACAATAAAATGCCACCCCTCACTCGGCAGAACGGTTACAATGAAAAGGACTACAATAGCCAGTATTGGTGAGGGGTGAACGACTGAGCTCTCAGCACTGCTGGTAGGAGGGCAGCTTGGTTCAAATACGGTGGCAAATTTTTAAATGACCACAGATGCTTCCTGTCTGCGCATGCCTTTGCGATCGGCGCACGCAGTTTGACTGACTTCGCAGTGTCTGTCTCTGAAAGGCCTGTTTCTGCGCTCCTTGAGTCTGGGCGTGGCCACGTGACAAGTTTTGGCCAGTGCGGCATTAGCAAATGTGACACACAAAGAGCTGGCGGTTCTTGGCAACCCTGCCTCGGCCACCATGTGAATAAGCACAGGCCAGCTTGTTGGTGATGAGTGACCCCCGGCTCAGTTAGCGCCATCGCTCCTGCTGACAAGCAGCCGACGGCCAGACTAGCGAATGACGAGGACGTAAGCCACCAGCTGACACACACACGGCACAGATGAACCATGCCCATGAGCCCAGTTCACTACACCGGCCCAGAGAACAATTAGTCATTGTTGTAAGTCACTACTCTCACAGGTAGTTTGTTAGGCAGCAAAAAACAAACAAACAAACAAAAAACCAAACCAAAAAACACTTCGGAAGATGGTTTAGCAGAATCTCTAAACACACACCCTGCTACCCCGCACTTCCACTCTAGGCACAGAGCCAGCAGAAATGCATCAAAAGACGCGTACATCGTGGTACTGTTCACAACTGGCCCAAGTAAAAGTAACACGAATTGCCATCAGGAACAGAATACGTATAAATAAATTGTGAAACAGTCATTCCACGGAATGCTATACAGCCGTGAAAATGAACAAATTATTAGCAAATGCTCAGCATGGATGAATCTCACCAATGCCACGTTAAGTTTTAAAAAACGAAACACAGACAAGCCACGAAAGCATACATACTGCATGATTTCATTTATTAAAAAATTTAAAAACAGGGAAAATCTGCAGTGACAGTGACCAGAACAACTGGGTCCCTTTCTCCTTCCCACTCTGTCTGTCAGAGCTCAGAGGGAGGAGACAGAAAGAAACCACTCCAGGTACCTTAAGCAGAAAGCGATTTAATACAGAGAATTCAGGGTTTAAGGAATCCCTGGGGTGGGGGGAGGAGGCTACTTCAGGCTGAGCCCCAGCAATGATCCCCGAGGAAGACCACCACACTGGGTGTCCAGCGCAGCTCCACCTCTGCCCCCATCAGGACGTGCGGAGTTCAAAAACACCCCAACACAGCCGCACTCCAGATGTCAGGGGGCCACCCAGGCACCCCACAAAGGCACTCAAAACCTGGGACACTGGTGACTGAACACTTGGGAATGTGAGACTTGTCAGCAGCAACAACAGGCTGGGAAAGATGCCCCCACCTCTCTCCCCCTTCCTGTCAGTGCATCTGCTTGGGAGACCGTAACGCGCACACGGAGCCCTGGCTGCACGGAGTTTGGGGCTGTGCTAATAGCCATTGCTTTCTAGCCCCTGCGGTACAGGAGCGCCCCGAGGAGCAAACCGAAACAGTGATTTGGGGTGATCCACCATATGCACTGCACATCCCCTCCACCTAATACAGCGCGTCCTCGCTCACACATGGACCAACCCCCTAGGTATACAGGAGCACCTACTCAGTGTCTGCAGGGTTCCCGGGATGGGGCTAGCTGCTAGGAATACAAAAACAGACACAGCTCCTGCCCTAGACGAGCTATCCCTAGAAAGGGCACAAAGGTACCAACCAGTGACCACAAGACAGTGCGGGGAAGGGAGTGGTAAGGCTGTGCGTGCTGCACTCCAGGGTGTGGAAAGGATGCTTCTTTCTGGTCGTTCCTTTTTCTGTCCATCCCTGGGGGAATGGCGGAGCTTTCCCAGAAGAGGCCCACACAGATTTCTGCGTCTTCGATAATAGCATTTCCTTTGTCTCCATTCCTTCGTCTACTAAGAACTCACTCATGGGTGTCAGGAGATAAAAGTCCATTGAAGTTAGGAAACAAAGGTCTTACTAACAAATTTTCTTTTACTGTCAAGTATGTTTTTAAGAAATTAAGTTAACATTTAGAAATCCTCAGACAGCCTTTGAAGATGACAGAAACGTTCTCTACCAGTCACTGCGAGGTGGTGCTCCGAAAGGACACGAGTGTGTTTTGGAAAGCCTGCTTGTTAACCCCCCACTCCGTTCTCTTTACACGATTGGTCTAGAATGCAGTACTTGGAAGTGGGGGAAGCATCTTTTACTCAGCCCCTGACCCATCTAATTGGAGTCCACATAATTTAGGTTGAACCCGTGCTCAGCTTCACTCGAATCACTGTGTAGAGTGTTGTGCTTGCTTCGTCACAGCCGGCTCCGAGTCACCAGTTGTAACCCTGGCTTCCATGCAAAGTCAACGGGTTCTGGTTGGGTACCCGCCACCTTCGTCTGCTTGTCCTTCTCTGTCTTATGATGGGTCATTATTTAGAGATGCAGCTTGCAGTTCATGTGTCCAGGTGTGACTGCAGCTGAGCAAGCCAGTGACTGAGACAGAGCAGTTGTGTCATTCTTGTAGCACTGATCGTTCTTCTTGGGGGCTGCCTCATTCCTGAGCTCAAAATGTGCCACTCCACTTCTAATTGCTGCCAGCCAGACAAGTACACCTTCTGGAGTGTCCTGTCAGGCCCCAGATCTATGCACTCTTGAAAGCTGAGAAGTGCTCATTGTCTTTAAAATGAACATTTTAGTTCCTTTAGATCAGCTACCACACAAACCAGAGGCAGAGGTAAGTGGCAACGGTGCCCCCAGAGCAATGAACAGAGTAATCGCTAATGTTACCCCAGGACCAGGGTTCTGATCTAAGCAAAAGCATGACGTGGGCAAGTTTAGGGGTGGGGTGGTGTCGTGGGCTCAGGCAGGTATGGTCTGGTTCCCTTGGATGCTGTCCCTTGTCTCTGAGGACATCCTTTTTTAGGAAAAGTGTGTGTGGCTTTCTTACGGTGCACCTGCCTCAGAGGCAGGGCCTGATCTCCTCTTTGACTCTGTAAGCAGTGTTAAGTGCCCGATCCCCCTACAAAGGCGTTGACATGTTTCACTGCTTGTCCCCAAGGCCACGCGGGCAACCCCTCCACTAATCTCATAACGTCACAGGGACCCCTGAGTCTCCTGAGCAAAAGCTTTGGGGCAATAAAAAGGAAGAAGGCATTCTGGATTTTCAAACCAAGCTTTCCTTGTGTCTCCAAGTTCAAATGGTAACTTTTAGTCTACTTATACATCTAGCAAAACAAGAATAATTAGTTTTACTTTTTAAATTAATGATAAATTATATCATGTTGAACAGACTAAACTCCCTTAAACAATCACTGCCACTCACATCGTTACATTCCCTCAAATATGTAAAACTGCGGCTATAAATTTAATATACTCAGTTTTCTTTTAAACTAATTCAAACGCCTATCCAAGGCAGCAAAGCCTTTCCAAGTGTTTAAACAACTGTAATAAATCTAATAAATTAAATGATAAATACTGTGACTCTCAAGTTCCCTTAAATATTCCAATCTGTTTATAAACTTAATCAAATTTTTGTACTTAATTTAAATCACAAGTCCAAAATCAATGACTTAATTACTCATGTTAAATTGGAATCACAAGGCTAGTTTGTCTTTGTTCTAATACGTTCAATTCTATTACAAACAGTGAAATCCAATGACACTCAGATTTTCCCAATGATTGCAAATGTATTCCTAAACTATGCAAAAATATGAGTATTACAGGTTGGTTTACTTCGATATGTCCATGCCTGATTCTACGCTTTCCTAGGGCTAGAAATACAGCTGAGATGTCACCAGAGGCCCATGGGGATGTCCAGGAGAGGACTCAACCTGGAGCAGCCACGACCACGTCTGTGTCTCTGCATAAGAAAGAATTTGAGAGCGAGACAGATGGGGGAAAGCACAGGGAGTTTACTGGAATGGAAGTGCACACTAGAGAGGCAAGGACAGGCAAACTCAGAGACTGAGCTGGCCCAGGAAATTCTGATCAGGGGCAGACTTTGGTGAGTCCCCTGACATGGCTCGTTGGTTTCCTCCTGGATGGGATCCTCAGTTTCCCCCTTTCTTCCTTATTTGGCTGCTCTGGAGCTGTCACGGTATCAGATGCATGATAGTAGTCACAGTAACCACAATGTAAATGAAATTATAATGACATTATAATTAGACAAAGGTCACTTCCTCATCAAGGGGATTAGCCTTGCTGGATGAAACTGGTTCTTGATCTCTAGCTGCAGGTGCTGGATACAGTCACCTGTTACTTGTGTAACCTGGAGGGGACTGTCAGTATCCTAGGCTACCTATCCTGCCTCACACCCAATAAGAGAACAATGTAATCATCCTAAAAAACCCGGGCCGTCTCCTCAGGGTGTGGGGATCACTCGGCCAGACAGCCGAGTCCTGGAGGAGACTGCATTTGTCCTGGGTGAGTCGACCTGCAGGGTGGACCCATGAGCCTTTCTTGTCATCTGCTAACAGGGGACTTAAAGTCCTCACCTTGCCAATGGTGTTAATCCTGAAGATGCCTGGGTTCAAGTGGTCCCCTGACTAATCTTTCAAAATTTCTTTCAACCTTCCTGCCTGAAGGGGCACAATGGAAACCTGCATGCCCATTAACATTTTAGGTAATCTTCTCAAATCCTCACTACCTGCTTGCATTTGCATTCTTTCCATCTCCCTCGATGGCCAGGCCACAACTCTCACAGACATTTAAACCTGATTGGTTCTGCCCATGTGCCATGTCTGGTTCTGTCATCATAAGGGTCATGCCAGACCCACATCACAAGTGTCCATTCACAGTGTCCTGCCAGAGCCTTCTCTAGGGAGCTGCTGACCTGAATCATCAAGCCCAGAAATGGCCACCATTCTGTCTGTTCAAACACACTCCAAACCACTGATCTAAAAACATCAGCTGTGCTCATTAATGAAGGTGACCACAACGTGACTGACTGAAAGAATGTAAGTGACAAATACCCATCCTGTCGGATGCCAGTCACGTATTCACTTCACAAACATTACTGGGCATTTAGTGTAGGCCAGGGAGTGTGGGCATAATGATGAACAAGACCTACCAAGTCCTACTGTCATCCCAGTGAGAGAAGCCAGACAATAAGCAAGCAATCCACCAGCTCCCTGCAGCACCACCACCGCTGTCATCTGTCAGATCCACACAGTCCTCCTGTGACTGAGGGCCGCAGCAGCTGCCCCCCACACCCTGGGCATTTTCACAGTTTGACGTGGCACCTGTCTCCAGTTCTAGCAGTCTGCCCTCTAGTGACAGAAGGCTTCTGCCCTGGCTGGCTACATGAGCTGGAGCAAGAGATGACTACTTGTATGGACAACAGGTATGGTAGGTGCTATGGATAATACTGCCTGCCCCACAGGGGTGGGGCTTCAGTGAGCGCAGGGGTGAAGTACCTGGCACCGAGCACGTGCTTGATAAATGACAGCTAGTCCTATCTTCAATATATACATCTTCAGGTGTGTGACTGGTCAGCTGGCCTGCCATCATTGAATACCACAGACTAGGGCGCTTAAACAACCGAAATTTATTTCTCATTGTTCTAGAGGCTGGACATCCAAGACCACGGTGCCAGCACGATCAGGGTCTGGTGAGAGCTCTTTTCCTGGCTTGCCACCCTCTCACCGTGTCCTCACATGGGGGAAAGAGTGAATAAGAGCTGGTCTCTGCCTCCTACAAGGACGCGAGTCCCAACCCGAGGGCCCGACCCTCATGTCTAACCATAGTTATCTCCCTAAGGGGGGTCAGGGCTCCAAGGTATGAAGGTTGAGGATACACAGACCTTCGGTCCACAGTAATATGCTTTTCTGAAATTTCACCAGGCTTGACATTTTTTTTTAATGTCTTGAAAATGATACGTTCCTGACACCGTTCATAGCTGAGCCTTGAGGAGGCGTAGCTAAGCATTGCCACATTGTCCTCGGTGTGTTTCCCCCTTGCAAAGAGCAAAGCGTCCTGTCATTCTCCACCTGTGCCCTCGGCTCCATTCCTCCTGCTCCCCCGCTTTTCTCTGTGCTCTCAACAGCTCTGTGAGGTGCCTTTCCGCGGACTTCCGTTAGGATTTGGCCGACAGGGGCCACCGGAGCATATGAGAGGGCAGGACACAGGGCAGTCCTTCCCTGTCCCCTTCCTGCTTTGTGCCCGGGTCTGGAAGTGACAACCACCTTACGTGGCTACACCGCCTGCCAGGGGGAGTGCTGTCCACCTGACTCCAAATCTCACTGGGCCCCCATTTCCCTGCAGGCCCAGGGTTTATAACAGCCTCCCACTATTGGGGGACCTCACCTGTCTTGTTGGTCCCCCTAATCCTATCTGCTCCTCTCTAAAGTGTCCCTTCGTTAAACAATCTTCAGCTGAACCACCTGAGAGGTTTTCCACCTCCAGCTGGGACCCTGGTTAATAGATACATTATAATAAATTTCAATATTTTGTCTATACAGCCTACTTCCTTATCAGTCACGCTCTTTCTTAGTCTAATAAAATATTTTTCATCATTAGAAAAAGAAATCTTGGAGAATTTCCAACTGGCACATGTGGCTTTTGCGAGGTCATGATGACAACTGCCTTAGGGGAAATAGTCATTTTCGGTATTACTTGGAAGTGAGATTGGGAAATACAATCCTTGCTCACAGCTTGATGTATAAGTACAAAAACATTGGAAGTTAGAGGCCATTAGTGCGGGAGTTTGCAGGTCAAGCTAGCCGAAGACCATTTGTTGCTGCTCATTCCTCTCACTGCTCCCTCTCCTTTTAAGGCAAAGTACGAATTATCTTTCTATCGAAATCCTACACTTATCCCTCAGCCAATATTTGGGGCTGCTGTGGAGTATGCCTCATCCCTCCCACCCCCCAACAATCTTGGAAATCATGGAAATCTCTCAAAGAGGTCAACTTGAAACCACTTACACTGAATAGCACAGAGACATGCAAAGCCACCTTAAAAAGCAGGAGGACACCTAGGAATGTGTTGGCTTTAGCTTGACTGACTATTTTAAACTAAAGCAACAACGAGTCAGTCGGAAGAAGCCAGCGAAGGGAGATCACAGCAGCGGACATTCACTGTGCTCAAAGAATTACCCAGGAGAGGGGTAAGCTTAAACAACTCAGAAGGTTCTGATATCCTTAGAGTGAGAGACACCTCAGCCGGATACCTTAAATCCTCAGTTCTTCTAATTCCCCAAGTCCAACTCTGTGCTCACCAAGAAACAGCTTTACAGTAATGACTTTCTTATTTCAAAAGCAATGCATGTCTATTACAGAAATAGTCAGAAAGTGTAGGCCCAGCCCAGGAATGATGTCAATGCCTTGATTAATCTTCTTCCATGCCATTTTTCACACATAAATACATAAACATACAAATCAACAAAAATAGAAATGTTTCATCCTTACCGAGGCGTTTTTCAACTTGCTCTTTACTTAAATAATGAGTAATGAACATCTTTATGTGTCACCAGGTTAATGGATACATATATTTTTAAGGTGGGGCCATCCTATAATTAATTGAACCAGAGCTCTATTATTGCATATTTCTTCCATTTCCATAATTTTGCAATTACCAACAGCATTGCAAGACACATCCCTGTAGCAAATCTTTGTACTTCATTAACCATTTCACTGCACGGATTTCCAAAGGGCATGAACATTCCAAGACTACAGGCATTTGTCAGATTGCTTTCTAGAATGTATTATAATTTCTTCAGTGTCTGCCAATTTTTATAGCTGATAAATCATTAGGTTGTTGTTTTCAGTTGTATTTTTCTGATCACTAGTGAAGCTGAAAATTTTTTTCATGAGTTTATTAGACATTTGCATTTTTAAAAAATCTTCATATTCTTTGCCCATTTTTATTGGAATATGTTTCTTATTATTATAGAGGTCTGTGTATATTAATAAGAATCTGACTTTTGTGATGTGTATTACAAATATTTTCCTAGTTTATTTTTCTTTTATTGCAATATGGTGTTTTGCCTTAAGCTCAGACTCAGTTAAGAATGAATTTGACTTTTATGTAACAGAAAATCCACACCACTGGCTTGAACAGAGGACTTACCTCACATAACAAGCACCTGTGAGAGAGGCACCTGCTGGAGGTGAGGGCTCATGTCCCTGCCCTCTATTGGCTTTCTCCTGCTTGTCATCTGATGATCACTAAGCTGCTGCTGCAGCACTAGCCATCAAGTCTGCATCCCAGGCAGAGGAGGAAGGGTGGAGGAAGAGACACCAGCTGACTCTCGCTTATGCCCATTGGCCAGAACTAGTCACATGGTCACTCCCAGCAGCAAGTGAGGGTTCAGGCAAGGGCAAAGTGGACATGGAATTAAGTGAGCAAATTTGCATTGTCTGCCACAGAGCAGATTTAAGATTTATATCGTCAAATTGGTCTATATTTATTCCTTTGGTTTCCTGCTTAGAAGTTTCTTCCCCAACTCAAGAATGTATTCCAGTAGATAGTAATCTCCTAAAACCATTTTTTGACTTTCTTCATTGATCTGAAATATCTTGAGGGTTTACTGTGCTATCAAATACATAGGTCCATTTTGCTACTTACCATTCTGTCCTATGGATCTACTTAGTTAACTCCTGTGCTAGTACTTTAATGTAACTCATCGTGCATGTCAACGTTGCCGGGCAAGTCTCCCCTTCTGATGCTGCTTTTCCAAAATTTCAGGACCTGCCGCTGAATTTCTTGACCATTCTTTAATGTTTATTATTCAGATCACTTTTGAATCCTCCTGTCAAGTATTTTTTTTTTTTAATGATCCTATTTGGATTTCAACCAGAAATGCACTGAATTTGTAAGCTGAGAAGAACAAACAACTTGTAGAGTTAAGTTTTCTGAGTCAGAGATTTGCCCTTGTCATGTCTTCTTATCTTGGGTCAGTACCGTTTTGGAACCATCACATAGTAGGATCTTTTCCCTCTGTTCTGTATTTTAATCACTTCTGGCTAACACATAGGAAAGCTAAAGGTTTTCTACAATTGATTTCCCAGCTGGCCTCCTCGCTGACCCCTCAATTCATTGTGAAAGTTTTCCTTTGTTATTTGGCTACTTAATCTGCCTGAGCCTGAAAGAGGGGTGTCACGCACAACTTTCTGGATGTCACCTGGCTTCCTGTTATGGTTCTTGCCATATTTTTCATTACATGGTATTAAACTCAAGCCTGATTAATGTGATATTTTTCTCCAAGAGTTTCAGAGCCAGGAGAGCTGAGCTGGCCCAGGTTCGGCCACATAAGCCTTCTTGCTTATGTTCTAACCTGTCACTCGGGCACGAATTTCTTCTATGTCAGATCCATCAAATATTAATCCAACTTCTGCACAGACAGTCCTAAGCGATAGGAAACAATCTAATTCAAGGTACCTAATTCCATTTTGGGGACATTCAAAATTTTAGAAGGGTCTTATTTATAGAGACAGGATCTACCTTCTCTAATTTTTTCATGTTTCCTAGGAGATTCTACCCCCTTCTTTAGCACTTTGTCTCAACTATTTTCTCTTAAATCACAGTTATGATTTCCCACCCTCCAAGTTACTCTCTCTCTCTCTCCACCTGCCCTGTTCCCTGAAGATGGTTCATCAAGGACGTACCAGAACTGGTGGAGCTAAGCAAGGGGACCTGTCACAGGCAAGCACACAACTACCTTCACTGTTTCAGCATCATTGGCAACTAAATGGTCTGTGTCTTTTTCACAGAAAGTGCATTAGGCCAAATCTCTCCCAGCCCACACTTGTGTGTTTTCTGAAAATGTGATTGATCCTCGTTAAAGTTCATTTATTAGTTTTTGACCTTTGGTCTAGTCTGCCTATGTAATTTTGAGACATTTTTCTCACTCGTATCATTTATTACATTGTTAAACCTTCCTGTTTTGTGCCTTCTATCAAAATTTCAGAGGCATGCCTTGTGGGGTCTAGGTCTGAGTTGCCTACAGATACATGGAAATGGCCAGAGCTATGGAGACAGACCTGCAGTGTGGCCTCAGTGCTGCCTTCCAGGTGACATATTAAGTCAATATGCTGGGCACAGGTGTTCAACCAGCTTCAAGTACAAACCACCTTATTGATAAAGTCATGAAAGCAGGGACTCTCCAGTCAGGAGTCAAGATGGACCTGCCACTGAATCTGTAGTTAGGAGAGTTTAAGTGAAATCCTCCTGGATACGAGATGATGCACTATGTGACCTCTCAAGGTCACTCTCATTTTCACAGTCATGCAACTCTGTGAAAAGCAACCAAATAAGGATAAATAGATAGCAGGGCTTGAAATAGTAAGTCTAATTCTACTGTAAGTCAGTCTATTTTGGTTTCTCAACTATACCAATTCAAAACATGCTTTAGGGACTGTGTTTTTCTTCCTAATTAAATGGAATGAAGTAGATTATTCGTGACCACTTCGGCTTTTTCTCCCCAGCAAATAGCTCTTTCTTTTCTCTTAGAATGTGAAGAATAGCTCTGAATTTGACATGGAACATGAGATATTATTTTTGACTTCCGAAGAATTAAAGCCTACATCCCCGAGTGAAATTTGTTCTTTGCTCTTCCAACCACCCTTCAGGTTCACACATATGGCAGAATGGAAACATTGACCTTGAGGTGCAAGAGGAAGGAGAGGCAAATTTCTCTGTCCTCTAAATAGAATAGCCTTATATCCTAGTGACCCAACTAGCTCAATATCTCAAACTATATAGTCTAAGGTAAACAAGATGCTCCTAAACAAAGGGTTCCATGTTGAAAATAACTTACAGAATAACAGCTTACTGTGTCCTCTTGAAGACTTTGAGAAATCCTGAAGCGAGGAAACTTTTTTCCCCCCAAAATAATCCCTAACAATTTCTGGAACTGGTATGCCAAGGAACATACTTTGAAGAGTGCTGATTTATTCAATCCTTTCCTCATTTTACAGAGGAGGAAAATAAAGCCCGTATGAAGAGACATGGGGAAAATCATTCCCCATTACTGGCAGGGCTGGGAACTAGAGCTTGCCTTCCAGACAACTAGTCCAGGCTCTTTCTATCACCTTGAAAGAGGCATCATTAACAGCAGTAGCCTTGATGTATCCCCTAGCACATTTTCATTGTCTGGAATTTGAGGCTGTATTTATTTATAGTGCACTCAGCAATGAATCCATCAAATGCTTTGAACGTTTTCAAAAGGGCATTGGGTCCTGTACAGTTGACCTAAATAAAACACTATCTGTTTCATGGCATGTAATTTACTATATAGTGAAACATTTTGTCATGCGACAGTCACATTCCGAGAGGTTATTCCTTTTATATGAGAGAATAAATTAAAGCAGTCAAATCTCACCTAAATGTGTTACTAAAATGGAAATACACGGCCCTGTGAGAAGTAACCATAGACACTTCTTTGGTAATGCAGAGAGCAACAGTTGGTGAGCCAAAATCATAAAACAATGTCCAAAGGCCATGTATACATGTACATTTTTCAATAACGTTAAGTTCAAGTAGTTTGAGGATGTTAGCACTCTTCAGAAGCAACCTTTTTCTGACTTACTCTCTGAGTTCCAAAGGCATTTTGAACCTGTACACACTTACTTCTTTAATCATACCATTGTTTCTGAGACTCCCACCCTGGATGCTTCGGAATTTTTCCTCAAGACTTTTTTTCTGCCTTACTACACTGAAGTAAAGATACACTCATCAGTCAGGATATTTTCAATTGGCTTCTAGCCTCTGAATATTAAGTTTTCTAATGTCATGTTTCCAAAGCCAGCACTGCCCACGTGCTGCCTTTCTGTGAACCGGAAAAGGGGCCCCTGGTTGTGGGCAGTTGTAACCCTGCACCTGGCACAAGGCTTGGTGAGCAGAATGCGGGCAGGATCCCAGCCCCGGCCCCTCCCCCACCGTGGAGGCCCTCCTGCAAATGAACAAGTTGCACAACTAAAGGCAGGGGCCCCGTCTGCTTCCCTGGGGGACTGAACCCATTCCCACCAGCAGACCAGGCTTCATCCTGCCCCGACCCACGCTGTGTATGGACCTTGGGCCTCACAACTCGCCTTGCTGACTCGGCACCACAGTGCTCCGCATCTGACAACTGGGCTCCTGAATGTGGTCTCGTGGTCGTGCTGCTTTAATTGGGTCTGTGCCTTGTAATTACTAGTTACCGGCTCTGGATCTCCAGCCCTGCCCAGGGTCAGGACGCCGTTATCCATGGAGGAATGGCTTGCTGACGCCAGGCTTCCTGCCTGACGTTCCGAACTCCCTCCCCTGCTCCGGATCCCGAGATGCCATGTCCTCTCTTTAGAAATCCGTCCAGTGCATCTCATAGCACTGCATAGGACTGCAGACCGCTCTGGCCGTGCCCCAGTGGGCACGTGCTTTTGTGCCCCAGTACAAGCCCACTTGCTTCTGAGGCATTTGCTGCCACTGCTGGGCCTACTTCTGGGAGCTCGCCTCTCCCTCCTACCCAGCCCGGAATTCTGAGACCCGGCCCTCCGGGTTCAACATAGACGCAGACCAATCTCCTCGGCCCTGTCTACCCACATGGGTGACCTGAAGCATTGAAGATTTCATAAGAAAGAAAGAAGTATGTTGCTCTAGTCCATATTTTACTCACTATGGCAGAAAGTAGAAGAGAAACAGTTAGAAACAATATCAATCACAAAGGTTGAAACAAAAAGATGCTTTGATAAAATTCTCACTTAGGTAGAAAATAAGCTCAGGAGCCAAGGGCTATGGCCTTTACTTCACCACAGTAAATCCTGGCCCAAGGGTATAATAGGTGCTCAGTTAATGCTGGCTGAAAGAATGAAAACTTAAATCAATCTAAACACAGTATTTGATCAGGAAAAATTTCATTAGTTTATACAGTCACTCTTTCACCATACATGTTACAGAGTCTGTGTTTAGTCATTTTGTAGTTTATAATTTTTAATACAACAGAACAGGAGAACATAATTAATAAAAAATAAACACAATAAACATTAATGACACAGCAGTTAATAGAATGGATCTTAATAGGAAATGTGAGCAAAACACATGCGCCTGTATGAGAGATACTGGCAAAATGATAATGCAGAGATGGAAATGTGTTTTAGTTTTGACAATGATGAAGGGTTTTTCCATGACTGAGACACACACAGGACTAAACATAACAATGCTTTATGTTGCCAGAACACTTGACAATTTACAAAATGCTTGAACATACGTGATCCTACTTGATCCTCCCATGAAGACAGAACAATGTAGTTAAAGGAAATTATGTGCATCACTCTTTTATAAGAAAATATCTACTGGCTTATAAAATACAACCATTTTCAAAGAGATCTCTGCTTTCTCATTAACAGTAATGCTTTCACTGATGGCACAGAAAGAGACAGGAAAAGATACTCTCTACATAAAGAAAAATTGAAAGGAGGGAGCCTATGATGGCAACTTTCATTTACTGTGATGACGACAGACTTCTATTACTCAACCTGGGACAGTTATATGATACAATTCTAGGAGGTAAGTGATGAGATGCTGGAAGACAGTAGTGAGGCTGAAGCTCTGGAAGTCTGGTGGCAGCTCCCTGACGAGGAATTACTACCACCCTTACCGTCTGTAGTGCGCGGTATTGATTGCAGTGCACGTCAAAATAGCGATAACGCCGGGAATCTAGAGCAGCTGGTGGGAAGAATTCAAGAGGCTAGAGTAATGGCAAACTGGGGGTTACAAGTTCTGTCGGGGTTCTCAGCGCATCCAGAGTCTTTCCTTACACCATGTGCTTCTCACTCTTCTTTGTTTTTTTAAAAAAGGTTTTTGAGCCCCCCTCCTCCACCCCCCATCACCTCCTCTCCTTCCTCGCTTTTCAACAGTGCTGTCACTGGATGTCCTGCTGGAGAGTTTGGTTAGTTATTCCAGAAAACTACATAATATTTCTATTTATACAGAAAAAGCATCTTTTGAATAAGCTGATACCTTTCTAAAGTATTTTTATCATTTTCCTTTCTTCTCTGTCCTTTACATAAAATATAAGTTCTTGTTAAAATTTTTTCCAATATTATAGAAATATATAAAACTGTCGCTTTGGTCAGCATTTTATTTGTTAAGGCAGAAAGTAGAAGAAATACAATTAGCAAGTTTCATCTCCCCACTTCCTTCAAGTTGACATCTGTTAATAATTCAGTGTAAAGTCCAGTAGATATTTTCTTCTATGCATAAACTTAATTAGCCAATAACTTTTAAAGATCTCTATGCTATATTTTTGACAACTCTCTTATATCAAGCAGCAGGGAGAGGAATGACAATATGTGACCCTTATCAGATTAAGCGGGGGAAAGCCTCACAGGTTAAGCAGAGAGAAATTGAAGAGGAAATGTTTTTTAAATAGATAGGGAAAAGAAAAGCCCACCAGTGTTTGGAACTAGCTAGGGTGGAGGCTCCCTGAATTCTGGGAATTTTAATGTTAACAGGTTTTTAACTCAAAATTTGAAATAGAATCTGCAGGGACCAAAAGGTTTGAAATAAGAAAGTGATCAGATGCATCACTGGTGTGGACCGTCAGCCGACTAAAACGACACCAAAATAGCAACTGAGTCTGTCTCAGAGAAACTTGCTTTCCCAGCAGCCTCTTTGGCTTGCAAGAAACTTTATTACTGTTTTGTAAAAGGTAACATGCTTCCACTGAAACAACAGTGCTGCTTGAATTGCATGGAGCAACTTTCTGACTCACAACATTTTCATCACGGGCTGCCACGTATGGAAATGCTTGACTTACTCTTTCAGAACTAGCATCCCTGTCTGGTAGAAACTGTGCTCCAAATGTTTGCACATCACCTGTTTGGAGCTTGTATCCTGCATTCCCATGGAAACCAGTGTACATGGGATTTGGAGGTTCCTAGAGGATGCCATTTAATCAGATGGCACCACAAGTGCCTAATTGTGTGCACTGTAGAAATGTGAAAACTTGGGTAACATTGCCTTTAAAATCTATTTTTTAAGGGTTCTAACTTGGGATGCCTAGAATGTGGTTCTAATCTCAGAGCCAGGGACTCCCCATCTTTGTGCCCTGCATGGTTCCCAAGCCCTGTAATCACCATCACCTGCTCCTAGAACAGAGGAAGTGGCAGGAGCCTGGGGCCAATGAGGAATGGGGGTGATAATCCCCCACCGTAGGTGTCCCCTGTCAAAGGATCTCTTAGTTCTTCCTCCTCAGGATGTGTATCTGAGGAGGAACCTCAAAATGCCAATTGCTCAGGTATGGCAAAGATTACCTATTGGTTTGCTTCTTCAGCCCACCCTTTACTAGGAAAGTGAACCTTCATGTTGGAAGGAGGAAAGCTGTCCTTTACTTTTGGGAGTTGGAAAGAAGGTAAGTGTTTGTAAGCTTCATCCTCAGGAATAAAAGCAGGATTTGCAGTTACTGTCTCAAATTAGAGACAGGCTCTAGGGTACAGGATGCTGTAATGTCACTAGATTCAAAGACGTATCATTACTCTCCTGCTCCTTTCAGTAAATAGTAATAAAATCCTTAAAATAAAAATTTTTGTGCTTTTTGGGGGGACAGCAAAGGCAGGGAGAATCGAGGGGCTTGCATTTTTTCTCTCTAAGCAGTCCTGGGAGAATAGAATCCAAGCATTAAAGTGGATTTTTAAGAGGTGTATAACCTATAACAAAGTGGGAGAGAGAAGACACGCTCCATGTGGAACCAGCAGCATCTGTATCACCTGGGAGCTTATTAGACATACGAGACCTCAGGCCCCACCCTAACCAAACTGAATAAAAAATTCTGCGAGTGAGGCCCAGCCATCTGTGGTCAACAAGCCCTTTCAGGAGATTCCAATGATCAAGCTCAGGCCTGAGGACCACTAGGCAGTAAGGACTCAAACAGAGCCACTTTTAAGTCCTGGCACTGCCACTTACCAGCTATGTGAGTTGAGGACATTAATCTCTCTGAGTTTATGGAGCAGATTAAATGAGATCACATATTTGAACCACTTAGGCATATGGAAAGTGCTCTGAGAATGTTATCTGCTATGGTCACCATTCTGTATTAGGGGAAGAAAAAAGGCGAAGTCCTCAAGACCCTCACCAAGTTAACACAGCTTTTACCAGGTTAAAGGGCCCTTTTGGACTCTAGCATTGCGTTTCCAAGGAATTCAAAGTTAGATAAATTCTTTGTGCTTTCATCCACATGAAATACATGAGCTAACGTGTATTAGTATTTATTTGTGCCAGGCACTATGCTAATGTCTTTATTCACATTGATGCATTTAATTCTCACAGCAGCCCTATGAGTAGGTACTATCAGTTTCTTTATTTTACCAATGAGGAAACAGATATAGAGACCCTAAATAACCCAACCAAGTTCACACAGCCAAACAGTGGAACTGAGCCCAGTTGACCTATTAATTGCATTTAACTTATGCATTCATTTACTCATTCATCCAGTATTTATCTAATATGAACAACTAGGTCATACACACTGAAAGACGGGGAATAGAAAAATGAATAAAAATCTCCATCCCCATCTTTGAGAAGTTTTTGTTGTTCAGGATGAACAAATGACAGATTGCCTCATTTTAAAAAATGATGTCATGTGTCTGTGTTCTAGCGGCTGGAAAATTTATCCAGGACTACCAGCCTCCTCCTCTTCTCAGTGGTCACTGACAGAACCTATCACCGTTTGCAAATCAGCCTCCCAGTCTGAAGACCAAGCCTGCCTGCAGGCTGCCAGTGTTGCCCGGGCTGGAGCTGCTCCAGCACAGCCTTGGAGCTCTGTGCTAGCAACCCTCAGAGTGGTCCTCTCTGCTATCATTTACTCCATTCACTTCAGCTAAAATGGCCATCTACTCCCTGCCATAGGCCGAGCAATCAAACCTTAGGGGAGAAGGAGCACCTGGGATCGAACCTGTCACTTACAACCTAAAGTGACGACTGATCGGAAAATGACAGAGAAAAACACTGAGGCCTGCTCTTTAAAATCCTGACATGTTTGTGCTGGTCAAACCTTGCACAGGGTTGAAGGCTGATCAGGAAACTGGGCTCCAGGTTCTCGCACCGGGCAGGGACTGGGCTGCTGGCGCATTCTGCGACCCCTGACTGCCTCCTAGAGTCAGGGCTGATCACTGTTTCAAGCAGACACAGGAGTAAAGTGCAGCGACCCTCACCTTGGAGCTAGCAAGTGATCCTCCCTGGGAGACGGCCTCGAACGCCGCCCCGGGGGCCGAGCCGGGGACACCACGTGCAGCGACCACATCTTCCCCGGCCTGCGGCGGCCCAGGAGAAGGGGTTTAGGGCCAGCGGCCGTGGCCCGGACGGGTTTTCAGCTTGTGCACCGGGGAGCCCAGAGCGGAACCTTTCTTCGCCGCTTCGCTCTCGCTTCCGCCCGAACCCAGCTGATGCCGGACGCTGCAGCGGAGGCTTGTCAACATGGAGACCGCCGACGCTGGGGCTGGGGAGCGGTCCTCCGGCCTGGAGGTCCCGGGATCCACCGACGACCGGCTTTTCCTGGTGAAAGGTGTGCTGTGGGGAGCTGCGGGTGTCGGGGCGAGCGCACCCCCGGGCTCTGCCTGCGCTGGAGCCGGCATCCCCACGTCCACCCCGTCCTGGGAGACCTCCGCCCGTGGAGCCCGGCGGCCGGGGTGGCGGTTGGAGTCACCCCGGGGTGTGAGGCTGGTCTCGCGAGCTCTTCTTGTGTGCTGCATCCCCCACCCCTACCCCACCCCCGCCCCATGCCCTCTGCAGTGTCTCTCGTGACCTCCCTTTTCTAATCTCCACTATCTCCTTTTTTCCTCCCTGGGAGAAACTTCACGCCGCTGTCCCGGGAAAGGGACCTCGCGCCCACTCCCTGCATTTGAGAATGATAACTCAGAATGACTTCAGGGACCAGAGGTCGTGAGGTCACGCAGGTTTCACAGCCGCTATGGTTTGCTTTTGGCAAGAGTTGCTTAGCCTGGTTTCTCAAATTTCAAAAGCGATTTTGAATGTCATTCAAGTAGTACCTGAAACATCTTTGTAACATCAGTTTTTTTTTTCTTTTAATCTCTTTCCATGTCCTTCCCCCAAAACTTGGCAGGTGGAATTTTCCTTGGTACTGTTGCTGCAGCGGGAATGCTAGCTGGATTTGTTACAACATTATCACTGGCTAAAAAGAGAAGCCCTGAATGGTTCAATAAGGTTTGTGACACCGAAATCCATTCATAGCATTGCTATTGTTTACAAATAAATGGCAGCTGTTTTGCATAAGAAAAATTTAAAAAAACGTTGATGGCCTTTCATTTCCTTTTAGAAGTAAAGCTATATACAGAAGTGCACAAATTAATCAATGGTCTTTACTTTCATTTGAAAAGAATTAATTATGTACTTTCTTAAATTATAGCAGAACAAGACTTGTAAAGCTCATCTAGTACATTTCCTATTCACAGTGTGACTTTAAATCTAAATCTAGGTAATTCACTATCAGTTGTAAGAGGCCCCAATATTTTATGTGCCACTAAGAAAGAAAAAGTGATGCCAACTAGACTCTTGACATAGTACTGACTGCCAGAGGCACGTCTATCTCAGAGATGTTGAAATGAAGTGCATCTTAGTATAAATTAGAAACATGTCAGTTCCTTCAACCCAGAGACCATACACGCTTGCTGCAGCACCCCCCTCCAAACCTGCCTGGCAACAGTAGCTGCTCAATAAATTTTGGTTAAATGACTACTTAACACAGGAAATCCTTACTCTGTAAGTAAGATTTAGCAATCACTGCTGTGGTCATGGGTAGCTCATTTCCCTAGCTGATGAGAAATTTGCTTCATATTTGTTTGTAGTTACTAGTCTTATGTATTGTACTGTCTCTGCCCTTCACCCCATATGGTTTATCCATTATATTACTGCTTCAACAAATGTTAACTTGGACTGTTTCATGTGTTAGGCACTGTGCTAGGTAGGTGTAAGAGATACAAAGATGAAAAAAAGTATCTGCCCCTTGGGAAGCTAGCCTCAGTGCAAGAGAGATATTAAACAAATATTCACACAAATAACTATATAATTACAATTTGATGTTTGCTTTAGAAAACAGTGTTGTGTGAAAAATCGTAAACCAGTTGAATTCCCGTTCCACTTACATATATCTTTAATAACCTAATAATCGTACTTAAACCTTATGAGTAATGTCAAGAGACCATATTGGAAGTGCATTTGGATATATCAGGGTTCATATGGAGTTTCCCAGATCAATCCTATGAACCTCATGTTTGCCTCCCCATATACTGTAGAACATATTCAGAGCAGAATATGGCCTAACACAGTGGTCTAACACAGTGGTTTTCAAACTGTGGTCCACAGAACCCTGAGGATCCTTGAGACCCTTTTGGAGGTCTGTAAAGTCAAAACTTTTCATAATAATACTAGGACATTTGCACTGATAGTACAGAAGCAGTGGGGTACAGGGTGGGGGTGACTGCTGATGCCTTGGTGTAGTCTGTACTAGCTGTCTGTGTCTTCATTACCATTCATTGGTAGTTTTTCAAATAACCATCATTGCATAAGAATGTCCTCACTGAAGTAGTAAAATTGTTCATTTTGTTCAATCCTGACCCTTGCACATACCTCTTTAATATTCTGTGTCAAAAAATGGGAGAAAAACATCTTACCAAAGTAACTGTGAGATTGAGCTGCACACTGAACTAGCTGGCCTGTCATTTTTACTTGAAAGAACAGCTGACAAACTAGTTATTCAGCAGTGGGTATTTGGCAGACAGTTTCTTAAAAATGTACAAGATGAGCCTCTTCAAGCAAGGAGTTATTAGTATTTGTTGCCAGTGATAAAATTTGAGCTTTCAAGTGAAAGTTAGATTTTAGAAAACTTGTATCTGCCATTGTGAGTTTGACAGCTACTCAATACTTAAAGGCTTTTCTGATGAGATTGATGGTGATATTAGTGATGTGATTTTCTAATATTTAATAAATGGTGTCAACATTTGAAAGATTTGTATATCCTGGTAAATAAATATTTTCTGAATGATCATGATGCATGGATAAAAGGTCCAGTCAAAGTGCAGAACAGATTAACAATTTTAATGTGAAAAAGTACAAAAGAATTCATTGAGCTGACTTCCAGTTCCGTATTGCAGCTAACCTTTAAGAAGCTGCTGGTCAAGTTTGGGTGTAGTATCAGTTTTTAATAAACACTCCTACCGTTTCCAGCCATGTATCTGTGAGAGGCTGGATTGTATTCATGTACTTCAACCAGAAAACATACTACAACAGATTGAATACAGAAGCGTATATGAAAATCCAGCTGTCTTTTATTAAGCCAGACATTTATAGGATTAAGAAAAATATAAAACATTTCCTCTCTTCATACTAACTTCTGTTGTTTTATAAGACATCTTTATAAAAACATATTTATAAATCTGTAATGGGTTTATTATTTTTAAATGAAGTAAAATTCAAGAATTTCTTAGTTTTATTGTTAATATGTTAGCTATTGATCAATATAATTCCTATCATCAGAAAGTTTTGGGGTCCAAGTATAAATGAGTCCTGAGACCAGAAGGTTTGAGAATCACTGTTCTGGATGGTTAAATATGTAGTTTTGCCTCCCCTCTGGGAAGATACTTGAATCACAGCATCAACACTGGTGCAGACTCTGAGAGGCAAACTTACCTGTAGAAGAGCACAGAGGTTCTGGCGCAGTTCATGAGTTTACGCAGAGCGAGCAGCGGTTTAAGAATGCTACACTTGGGCAGTGATGGCTGGCGGTTTTCTCTAACAGTAACAACGTCTAACATCTGAGTGCTCACTGTGTGCTAGCTGCTGTTCTTAGGGTTAGCATTCATCAAACCCCCTTCACAGCTCTGTGAGGTACTGTACTGTACTGCTGTCCACATTAAACTGAGGCACAGATAAAGAAGCTTGCTCACCATGGCACTCTGGGGAATAAGCCATGCTATTTTTTTTTTTTTTTTTAGCAATTTGTAATTTGAGTAGACTTCTGTCCAGGCTGATAATCTAGATATTAATCATAATAAAGCTTCAAACTGCAACCCAGAAGGACTTTAAAATGGTCACCTTTCAGTTGGAGACTGCCTACACTGTTACTATTTTAAGAAGATAACGATCCTTTAATGTCTTATTTGCATTCTCTTAGCTAAGTCTCAGCCAGAAAACTGAGAGTTGAGAGCAATAGGAAGTGCCAAATGAACCCTCATGTTCCTTTCTCCTTCTTGAATAAACAGAAAGAGAAAGATGCAAGCTGACTGAAAAATTCCATTCTTGAGTTTCTTTGGCTGATTACAATACGAGGGCTGTCCCAAAAAAATCCAGCCATAAATGCCTCTATTTTTCATATTACATGGCTGGATACTTTCTGGACAGACCTCAGATCAAGGTTTTTAAAAAACTGGTACATACCACATTTGTGTAACAGCAGTCTCATAAAATGATAGCAGGACTAACTGAGGCATTCTGAGTGAAAACAATGCACATGTTATATGTTTATGTGGTTAAAACAATTGAGGCGAATATGAAATCCTATATATACACACCAATAGTTTACTTATCTAAAATAACATGGTGCCCCTACTTAATATAATAGCATGGTAAAATTCTTCAAATAACTGAGTTATTTCAAGACCCATGTATATAACAAGTAGATAAAAAGGGCAAGTCATTATCTTTCTGCTATAGCTACAACTTCTGAGAAATTACCAAAGCAAATCTTTTAAAAAATATATTGTCTATGCTATAAAAAAACCATATTCCTGTGATATAAAGAATACATAAAAATGTGGTATCTGTAGAGAAAATAACTAGATTGAACATCTTTTCAAATGTCAGTTTGATTTGCATCAGATTCATCCAAGATTAAACTGAAAACAACTAAAAATGTGAACCTTAGTCTGAGGTATGCAGTTGCCCTTCTGACAGATGGAACTGTTTGCTCTTGGTCGTCCCTGTACCTGTAACAATAGATGCATGCTTGTCACCTGCTAGAAGACAGGGTCACCCATGCCTTTAGGCCTAGGATGTATCGTAAATACAGCTTTCACCTAGAGGATAATTTTTCTGTTTTATCTTGGGGATATTAAATACCATAACTACAGTGTGATTTGTTAAATTTAACTTCTATATGCACATGCCTTCATTTTAAATTTAAAAAATAATGTGGCAGTGAGGAAAATATAGCTTTCATTATCTATCTGTGAATAGCATCTGTGTTTATATCTAAAGATCTTTTAAACAACATGCTTTTTTGGGCAAATCAGTCTTTCCCTGCAGTGAGTCAGCCAATGTTCATTTTGAAAATTCTGAGCAGGATTTATGGAGGTCATGTGACATACCCTCCAGAGGAAAAAGCTTGTGACTAGATTTTTAAAAACTTAATAAGGACAGATCAATTTTTAATATCGTTTCCACTGAAATTCATTTTTCAAAGTATAGCATGTAGACAATGATTAATAACAACCTTTTATCTCAATCAATTTCTGAGGCTGATATATAAATATATGTACTGTTTTTAAAAAGAATGTAAGCTTGACAAAAGTAAGATTTTATTGGGAATATTACTTTGTCATTAAGGATTATTTTTATACACAGTTATCTTTTTTACTTGATTTAGTAAAATGTGGGTTTATGCACACTTTTAAAAGAGTGTGTGTGTGTGTGTGTGTGTGTGTGTGTGTGTGTGTGTGTGTATAACTTCTGTCCTTCCCAGGAAAATAAAGAATTTTTAATTTAAGTTTCTAAAATAAAATTTAGGCCAAAGAACTTAAACTGACTCTGATTTAATAATATTTGGTTAATGGTGCTGCTTCTGGATGAAAATTCAGGGCAGTTAGAACTTAGTGCATTTATGTGAGCTCTGTGGTATCTAGGGAACCACTCTGAAATTATGACAACATGAAAAAAATGAATTATATGAGAATATATTGCTTTTGTCATAGAAAATGGCTAAAGAAAAACTTCCTGAAAATTTGCTTGGGTCTAAGGTGTATCTACAAAAGTATAAGGTCAGCAAATAATGAATATCTACTAGATCTAGGCCTGTGCTAGGCATAGGATACAGATGTGCTGTCATTAACATTTACAATCACAAAATACATGTGTAAAACACCCTTATTAAGAAATGTGTTGGGATGGTTCCCTGGTGGTGTAGTGGCTAGGTTTCAGCGCTCTCAGCGCTGTGGCCTGGGTTCGATTCCCAGCCAGGGAACCACACATCCCCACCAAAAGAAAAAGAAATGTGTTAGGCAATATAAAAAATATTCTTAAAAAAAGAGAGAAATAAATGGAAATACACTTCCAAGTAGAAGATAGGATGTTATAAACTTGCTCTTATCATATTAGCTATTAATAATTAGTTTGATGTCATTCTAATGAAAATGCCAATGTATGGGCATTTTCTCTGGTTGCTTGGGGATTGGAAAAATCTTGACAGAGTATTCTAGTGTTTTTCTGGAAGAATTATTAAGCAAAAAAGCAATGGCAATTTTGAGAAAAGTAATGAGTATGATGTACTTTCTGAATATTAAGACTTTTTGTGATTCTATAATTCTGTAATTATAGCCTAAAAATAGATGATAAATTGGTGGTACAAAAATAGCTTTAAAATAAACCTCTCTGTATGAGAGGTTAATGTTCTCAAATAAGTTGTGAGGGGAAGGATTCATCGATAGAGTGCTGCTGGGGCAGCTGCTAGACTGTTTGGGAAGTAAACTCCCTTTTAGTTCATCAGCTCCCGACAAAACCAAAATAAATACCAGATGATCTAAAAATTAAGGATAAGAAGAAGAGACAATTTTTAAAAATACAGCTAAAAGAAAAGAGAAATGTAACTTTAGCATAGGGGAAGTTGTAGTGAGCTCAAAAGCATTAGAATGCACTGACAAAAAAAGCAAACTAAAAGGGATTACAAGTAAACCAAACTAGGGAAATAGGATAGCACATATGATAGGTATAAGGGCTAAAGCATATCACTATATAAAGAGAATCTACAAACAAGAAAACTTGCAAAGGGCAATGAATATACAGTTCAAAAGGCATGAATATTTGGTTCATGATAACTTGGGAAAATGTTCATTCTCACTAACTTTTGGAGTATTTTTTGTGTGTGTTCACTTGTATGTTTTGTTCTGTTTTAACATTCATTTCAAACACTCCCTAAACATCTGTTCATTGTGACCTGATGATTTTGACCACAACCTTCCCGTCTTCTTGCAGGGAAGTATGGCGACCGCCGCTCTGCCGGAGAGCGGGTCTTCCCTGGCCTTGCGAGCCCTGGGCTGGGGGTCCCTGTGTGCATGGTGTGGGGTTGGTGTGATCAGCTTTGCGGTCTGGAAAGCTCTGGGCGTTCACAGCGTAAGTAACCACAGTTCTGTAATTCAAATGTTTATTCTACTTTCTGCTATCTAAATCTTCCCGATTTTCAAATTCGCATGTAATTCTCTCACTGTCTTGGGACATGACGACACAGAATGTGACTACATTCTTACTTACAACTAGGCAACATCTCGTTACTAGTAAAGCATATAAATAATTTAAATATTTGAATGTGGTGAAACTTCAAATACAATTAAGTAATGACTAGTTCATTGTAAATGTTTATTCTATATAAATTGGCACTAGCTGCTTGTTCAATAAAATTATTTAGAGTAACTTTCTATGCTATTTGACATCCATATATATCAATATCCTAAAATAGTTAAAGCATTTTAAAATTATTTAAATTATTAATGTGTTTATACACTATTGGAGAAAATCCAAAATGTGTGTGCATGTGTGTGTGTGCGAGAGAGAGAGATTTATACCCCAAGCTAAAGAGCTGTGTATTCAGAATGATTGGCTTCTGTTTTATTAAACTCCTGGTAGGGAGTTCTGTGGACCAGGCTCTTTGTGACAGCTGAGAATTGACGGTGGTTTGGAATAGGTGGCAGCAGTGGAGTTGATGAAGAGAGATTCTGAAGATTGTTCAAAGGTAGTGTCAACAAGCACTTGTTACAGATTGGATACGGAAGGTGAGAGAAAAAGTGAAGTCAGGCATGTTTCCAAGGCTTTTAACCTGAAGAGCTGGAAAAATGGGTGGGCACCAGTGCGACAGGAGCACGTGTGAGTGGTCAGTATCAGGAGCTCAATCTGGGACTTGCCAGTTTGAGATACCTGTTAGATAGCTGAGCAGAATCAAGTAAGCAGTTAGATAGAGAAGGCTGGAATTCTGGGGAGATACAAATTTGAGGCTCATCAGTATGCAGAAAGTATCTGAAGCGAGGAGACCAGATGAGCTCACTAGGGCGGTGGGTGCAGGGAGAGAAGAGGCCGAGGAAGGAGTCTTGGGCACTCCTAAGGAAGAGGTTGGCCGATGGGGAGGAGGTAGCACAGAAGATCACCTAAGAAGCAGGGAAGGCCAGGAGGATGGGAACTTGGATGCCAGGTGAAGAAAACGTTCCAGGGAGGATGTGCTGGGGCTGAGTCACATGAGGTGAGACTGACAGTTCACCCAGTTAGCAGCGTGGCAGCCATCGATGGGAAAAGCCTGTGGAGTGGATCCTAAAGAGAATGGAGGAGAGAGATTGGAGGCGGTGTGTGTAAACAAGTCTTGAGTTTTGCTGTAAACACAAGAAATGGGGCCACAGCTAGATGGGGCGTTGGTGTTGTGTGTGTGTGTGAAGTCGGGGGGATTACCAGCATGTGTGCATGCTGATGGGAATGGGTCAGTAGGGGGGCAGGGAGGGGAGGACTGCTAGGGTATTCGGGGTCACTGTTACCGGCATTATTGTACGTCCACTCAGAATATACTGAGAGACAGATGTGGCTTTTCCCCTGGTCTGACTAACCTTAATTTTTAAAGTAATTTCGCTGGTAAATTTTCACATACCAAAAACTTAGGTTATTTAAATTAAATTATATGCCTGAGAACTTGGGCTTCATGGGCAAGACTGTCCTATTTTAGTTTCTAGGTGACCTTCTTTGTAGTATGGGACTGATAAGAGGATTGTTGCCTAAATAAAATATTTAGGAGAGAAAAATTATTTTCTGATTGGCCCTGTTTCGGAGAAGGATACCTGGAATCCTTTTATATTGCATCTTTATGTCTTTGACTACAAAGAGACTGCAAATACACTGTTTCCCTACGATAGGTTTGATCTCCATGTCTGAGGAGTCTCACAGAAAAAAATGATACTTTGTCAAGGGCACACATTTTAAAAGCAGCAGTGTTTGCTGATTTGTTCATTTAGAAGATGTTTGTGGGCATGCCTGGAGCCAGGCCCTGTGCTAAGACAGAGCTCCCCAGCAGACTTATTATGGAAGCCTTAGGTTTTAAGACTTTGTAAGCAAATTCTTATTACATGCCCCTGCTCTGAGGCTTGTAGAGAGCAATATGGTTATTTCAGCTCTACATTTAGAGAGCCCCTGCATGTAAAGAGTTTTGAATGGTAACCCTCAATCCACTGATGAACTTTATCACTATTTACTGCATGGGTGCCCAACATTTTGGTTGGGCCACATTGGAAGAATTGTCTTGGGACATACATAAAATACACTAACACTAACGATAGCTGATGAGCTAAAGAAAAGGTCACACACACACACAAAAGTCTCACAGTGTTTTAAGAATCTGTGTTGGGCCACATTCAAAGCCATTCTGAGCTGCAGGTGGGACTTGTTGCCTGATTACTGCCTCTTACTGGCAAATGTCATCTGTCAATGACTAAGGAAAAAAACAGTCAGAAAATGTTGAACATAAATGGCTCAAGTCGGTACAGTCAATAAATAACTGAAATGATCATTCCAGATAAATGCAGGTAAATCAAAATTCATTTCAGTGTCAAGTATTTTTGATAGCTGCTTTCAACTGTATTAAATCTCCAATATAAATCCAGTAAAAAAAAAAAAAAAGGGTGCCATCTAGTGGCTGACGGAGAACAGCTTACGTTCCCTATTGCAGTTCACAGCGACATCTGCTGGCCCGAAAGGGAATGTGTAGAAAATGCTTCAGTCAGACCTCTTCAGATCCTTAGAAATTTTGGATATTATTTTTGTATATTCATAATAGTGGAATTTCATTTCACACAGAATATAATACATCGAATATAAATTTTTATTTTACACAGTGGTGTATCATTTAATCAGAGTGCCCAAAAAAGGAGAGAGAGGAAGCTATTTTTTCAGCCGACTAAAGCGGACACGTGCACCCAGAATTTAAGCGGGGACCCTCCCTGCCTCTGCGTAGGCATCAGTACAGTTCAGCCCTGCATCACCTCAGCGGCTCCACCCGCGATCAGCCTTGGGCCAGCAAGCGCAGCCTGGCTGCTTAATACGGGGTCATCCGTTACTACGGGATCATCCATTACTACAGGGTCATCTGTTACTTTGAATCACGGTATTTTACCATCTGATTATGATTGAAGTAGCCTTAATGTTATCACAGTACCTTAACTGTGAAAAGAATGAACATTCACTATGGTTCTGGCAGACTGACACCTTCAGGCCAGGTGAGTGCACACAGGCACTGTCATCAGATCGTGTGATCAGGGCAGACATCTGAAGTTTAGAGAATAGTTGAGGTAAATGCTCTTCAGCCAATAAATAGGACTTTTAGTGATACCACCTGGTGACCCCCAGTAATCAAAAGAAAATCACACCTCCTACAGCTATTTACATTACTCCAGGGCAATGACCTTGACTGTTAACTTTTTTACCTTTTATTATTTATAGTAGGTATTGATACTTGAAAGGATTTCTGAAGAAGCTGAGCATATTTATGGTTAGACTATACCTTTTTTGTCCCAGAAGGAAAAACATTAGGTGTATAAATAATACTGATTTAAAATGATTGGAAGTTTTATAGCTTTTTATGCCTGTGGATCAACATTCTATTTGTTTGAAGTTAGTCTCGGAAGTACTAGTTAGGATTATGTATTGCTAATGTTTACTGTGGTTTGTATGTAATATATTCATGATATTGGTGTAGTCAGAATTTCCAATAACTTACGAGTTGTTGCCCTCATAGGAACTAAAACCTCAATAGTAATAAAACTGTGAATGAAAACACTCTTAGTCATTGTGAAATACTTTAAATTGTCCAGAGACTTAAATTTGAAATTTAACTTATAAACAAAGGGAGTTTTTTGGTTTGTTTACCCTTTATTTTCATATACCGTATCGATATTTATTTTAAATAAAAATATATTTGGCACCTATCTTTTTTAAAAGCAGAGATGACTTCGGGTTTTTTTGTAAAAATATGTTCTCATTGGTAAAAATAAAAATCAATGTAGAAAAGTACAAAAAAGGAAACGAATTACCAGAAATCTCACTGAGTTATCATCATCATCACCTTACTGTGCAGACACCCTCTCAGACCTTCCTCTGCAAGCACGTTCACATAATCACATGTAAGTGTTCTACTGTCCGGCTCTGGAAACTGTTTTCACTGGGTTGTCAAAGGAACATCTGCACAGTAGAGGATATAAATCTCCATCACTTTTAATGGCTACATGGTACTCTATTGTGAATAATAATTTACTTCATTATTCTCCTGCCAACAGTGTTTAGATGGTAATTTTTCACTATTAAACACCATAGTGAACCTTTATAGGCATCCATCCTTTTGTACTTTTCTTGCTCAAGCAATTTGTGCTAAGGACAGTAGATGTTATTGTTGAATCACAGGGCAAGTTAAAATGGTTTTGAGATCTGCTGCTAAGCGGCCCTCCAGGAAAGTTGATCCAGTTTAGAAGATATCAACAGCGCATACAAGTTTCCTGGCACCTTTGCCATTAGTGGCTTCTATTACACTGAAATTTCTGCCAATCTGATAGATGGAAAATAAGCTTTCTCCCTTTACTGCATCTCCCTGAAGGCTTTTATGGAAATCACCTGTGGCTAGAGTCTTGCATACTCTCCAGTCTCCATCTTGCCCCTCGTTTGCTTATACAAGTTACTTCTTTCTAAGAAGCCTGGGCCTCTTTTTCTTTAAAAACAAACAAAAAACAACAAAAAAAGTAAAACAGGGAAATAAAATACATATTAAATACTCGTATTTCTCTAAAAATTGTCATTTGACTTTTCTAGTCTAAGAAAGATCCTTTAAGAGCAGTAGTATTATACCTTTCCTCTAGGACAATATTGGATTCATGCTAATAAAATGTATTTTCTCCAGCTTTTTTTGTAGCTGGCCAGGCACACTTTTCATGTTAATATGTAGGTTCACTTCTTCATTATCTTATGACCAGCTTGAGGGCTTTGCTAATTACAGTCAGATCACTTTTTTTTTGCCTTTGCTAATTTCAGTTTTACCAGCATTCTAATGTATCTCATATTAAGTATGTTTATTCCTACATTGTCTTTAGTCATTTCAAATGAAGCAACCTTGTAGAGTGAACACTAGCACCCCCTCGGTAAAATAAAACCATGGAGAAGCTTGAAAGTTTGTAACTTCTAAGATAACTAAGAAGGAAACAGGCTTCAAGTTACACACTTTTCATTGACTTAGGTCAAAGATTAAGAACAAATCTAGGTCTCCTGGCAAACAGTTGAGTGGCAGCCACCGCTGAGTGACCTGCAGAGGTCAGGAAAGCAGCCAAGATGCCTCTCTTCTGCGCCCTCACCTACTCTCATTTGTGCCCCCAAAGCCCTCTGCCAGCTTCTGCCCTGGGAAACAGCTTCCGTCTCTCCTGAGGACCACATCAGCCGAGCCAGCCCTGCTTCCTCCACCTGCCAGGACTTACTGGAAGGCCCAGAACATGGAGTCATCGTGCTCGTGCAGACATAAGTTCCAAGCTCTCGGGCCTTCCAACAGCCTAAGCATTGAGAACTGCCTTCCTGGAATCAGTTTTAAATTAATTGGAAGTGGCACTGCACATTAGTTAAATGCAGGTCCCAGGTGACAAGAACATCTCTGTCACCCTTCCTTCCCACTCCACTGCAGCTCTAATGGGCTTGGCACCGGAGGTGAGAGCCACTCCATATGCATGTGGAGCAGCAATTTGGTGACAGGCCGCATCACAGGGACTTGCTCCGTTTGAAAGGGGTGATAATGACCAACACACTTTTCCCTAAGCTGAGGGTGGGGCGGGGGAAATCAGCTGTTTGGCATATTGCCAAGATAGCTCTTTAAAAGCCCACCAGTTTCCTTTTAGAAGTAAAACAGAGCCCCAGGCGCTTTATAAAGTGAGAATGTGCAGGAATTACTAAGAAAGATAAGCTCTGCTCTGAAAGCCTTCTTGTTCCAGGCCTGACACAAATCAGGCTTAATCACCCCAAGAATGTTCCCAGCCTCACTCCACTGGAGGAATGGGTTTTCTCGTTCTTTGTCCTTACTTCTTACACTGAGCATAGACAATTGGACTCACGTGCGCCCATCTCTCTGCAAAGCACTGTGAAGACCCAACAGCACGTGCTTGCCCCTGAAGCTATTGTTAGGCACTCACGAGTATCTAAAACTATGAAAAATATTATATATGTTGATACATGTTATTATTCATTTACCCATGTATATCAGAAAGTGGAAGTGTTCTCTCAAATTGAATTTTTAAGGAGTATGTCTCCTTCCACAGTGTGAACTGTGCTGAATGTGGCTTCACTTTTCTGGATGACTCAGCTATATCAGTTATTGTCTGTTTCTTGTGCAACAGATGCCAGGCTTTCATAGTTCTTTATTCTTTTTGTAATTTCTCTTGATCCTCGTCTGGTTCTTACTTCACTGCTCACTGTCCCTTCGTGGACTTCGGAAGTGCTGCTGACTTACTGGGCACACAGTCATGCTGAGATCACTGCCTCTGCCCTTGCATTTTCTCCTTCACGGCTCCATCCACTCTGGTGGCTTCATCCACATGCAGACAACTGCCCGGTCTGCGTCTCCAGCCCAGACTCGGAGCTCGTGGCCCCTGGGCCTCCTTACCTGGATGCTGATGTTTGGATGTCCTGCAAGCATCCTGTGTCCCCCCGCTGAACTGTCATGTGCTCCCAGCCCCCTCCTGGTCATTCAGAGTGAATGGCCATGTCACCCACAAAGCTGCCTAGAGAGAAAAGCCAGATACTTTTCATGACCACGCTCTTTCTCACCCCTGTCTCTGACTGGTCATCAAGTCTTGCTCTTCCTAACCCCCAATCGCTATGGTTGGGAGCACCTTCCTGCCCCATGATTATCACGACCAACCTCTGTTCTCCCTGCCTCCACCTGGCCTCTCCAGTCCATTCTCCACACCACCGAGGAGTGCGCTGGGCTTCCGCTTCCCCAGGCTTCCCCCTGCATCTGGACCACTCACTGCCTTTCTTCATGCCTCCATGGGGCAAGTGTCCATGCTGCTTCAAAGGGCCCCCACCCCACCCCACCCATACCTTTTGGGCATTTGAGCTCACCCCTGGGACCTACCCAAGGACCACTGTCCTCAGCCTTTGCTGCTTGTTCCTTTCCCCTCTGCTGCCACGTGTGGGGACATGCTCTAGTTACGGCCACCTCTGAAAATTCTCTCATTTCTCGTCCTCCTCCAGCTACCAGCCCATTTGTCTGCTTCCCTTCATAGCAGATTTCCTGAAAGCTGGCTGTGGCGGCTGTCTCACTTCCTCCCCTTTCTCTCTTTAGTCCAGCTTCTGTCCCAGCACCGCTCCCCTGCCTTCCTGAAACTGTGGTCTCAGAGTCACCAGTGCCCCGCTTGTGGCCACATCTGGGTCTTGCTTTTCTCCTCTGCCACTTGACCTCTCAGCATCTGACACAACTGAGCATTCTCCCCGCAATGAGGCACTGTCTTTTGGCTTCTGAGTACGTTCTACCTCACTGGCTATGTCCATCCATCTCCTTTGCTGCCTCCTGCCCTGGTAGACTAGTGGCTTCCTGCTTAGACTCTCCTGTTCTCCATCCCCTCGGGCCCTCATGTAGTCCCTGGCATTTAAAAGTCTGTACAGTCTGATCACGTCCAAGTATGTTGCTGCAGCATGACCTTCAGGTTTGTGCATGTTGTACAGCTTTCCTTTTATCTAACAGGCCTGTCAGTGCCCTGATGGGAATTCTCAGTTTCCTCACCGCCTCCTCCCTTAGTCTTCTCCATTTTAGTAAGTGCCACTCCCGTATCCCCTCGTGTTCAAGCAAAAGACCCAGCAGAGAATCACCTGAGAGTCTCCCTTTATTCGCTCCATCTAGACCAGTGGGTCCACCCTTTTGGCTTCCCTGGGCCACAAGGGAAGAATTGCCTTGGGCCACATGTAAAATACATTAACACTAACCATAGCTGATGAGCTGAAAAAAAAAAAGTCGCAAAAATATCTCACAGTGTTTTTAAAAAGTTTACAAATTTGCGAAGCCATCCTGGGCTGCAGGCTGGACATGCCTGAAAGCAAGCTTGTTCAGCCTGCAGCCCCTGATGACTTTGAATGTGGCCCAACAAAAATTTGTAAACTTTCTTAAAACATTGAGATTTTTTTTTTTTTTGCGACTTTTATTTAGCTCATCAGCTGTCATTAGTGTGAGTATATTTTGTCTGTGGCCCAAGACAATTCTTCCTCCGATGTGGCCCAGGGAAGCCGAAAGGTTGGACACCCCTGGCCATGAGCGAATCCTGTTTATTTGCTACTAAACACAAGCCTGGCTCCTTTTGTCTCTCTCCACCTCTGTTCATCTTTTGTCTCACGTATTGAAATACTTTCCTGTCTTGGAAACTGGCCTCTCTTTTACTTCCTCCAGATAGCAGCCAGAAATATTTCTTAAATGTAGGTCAGATCATGTTACTCCTTTATTGAAAACCGTTCGTGGCTCCTGGTGAAATCTCGCAGGATGCAGCCCCTCACTGACCTCATCCTGAGCCACCTCACTCATCCTCCCTCCTCCCACCGCCAGGCCCACCGCCCTTCTGTTCCTTCAGCACATCAGATTTGGTCCAGCGTCAGGCCTGTCTTCCAGCTTTGCCTGGGACACTCCATTCACAGCTCTTGGCACAGTTGGCTCAGTGTTGCTATCGACTGCTCAACTCAAATATATTTCAGCTCAGGGAAGCTTCCTCAGACCATCTGGTCTAAGATAAAGTGACTCCACTCAGTTCCTCTCTGACATTATCCTATTTTCATTACAGTACTTACTGCAAAAATGAGATCGTATTGACCACTTTCTTGGTTTATCTGTCTTCACAAAAAGAAGGTAAACTCTTAAGAGAGTACAGACCTCATTTATCTTGCACATGGTTGTATCCTCAGCACTGTACCAGTGCCTACACAGGCTGGGTATTAGCAAACATCTGTTGAATGAAATCTGATCACACTGCTTCTGTCATTTCAATGGCTCAGTCTTCCCTTGAGAATAAAGTTCAAGTTCCTTGAAGTGGTTTATGAGTACCTCTGAGGTCTGACCCTTGCTTACTCACTAACTCATTGGTCCTCAACCAGGGCAGTTTTGCCTCTCCCTTCATTTAGAATAAAGATAACTGCCAGTGTCAGGAGATATTTTTGGTTGTCGTAACTGTGGAGGTGCTACTGGCATTGTAGGACACTAAACATCCTACAATGCACTGGACAGGTCCACAAAGAATGATCGGGTCCAGAACATCAGTAGCTTCGGATGAGAGCTTGGCTGTGTCTCCCATTAGCCTTCATCACACTCAGTTCTCGCCATGCAGAAAGGCCATGTTCTTCCCAGCCTCTGAGCCTTGTGCTTGCTGACCCCTGACCTGGGACACTCCCTTCTCTCCCCATTCTCCCTGCTGCTGACTCTGTCATTTGCTGAGACTGTGTTAAGGCAAGTTAATTTTTAATCTTTGTATCGTGGAGTTCATGTGTTGGCATTTTGAGATTATAAAGGTAACTGATATTTCTACCTCAAATTGAAAGTAACTTCTACATACAAAGATATTCTTCATGTCAGTTATTTCTTAGGTGAATAAAGCTATTGTTACCGGGGACTATAGTATTACTTCTATTACTTAATCCACTGGTAGAAAATAAATGGAGTACATTAATAAAACACATACGCAGTTAGAGCCTATAGCGAGAAAGTTTCTCAATTTTTAGATATGATTTGGGATGTTTACAGATATACTAATGAATTTTAATTTGTTTTTCATGCTTTGTGCCACATTAAAATACTTCCTTTTTCCCCTTTTTCTATGATCAATACCAGCAGCTCTTTTACACTGCACCAAAAGTGTCTAAGATGATGCCTTCATAGAATAAAAGTGAGATCTGGGTAATTAACTAGAGCTTGCCAGTTCACGTTCTGATGTTTGAATACGGTAATTAGGGAGCAGATGCCAGTGTTGAGTGTTGAACTGACAGCCTACCTTTGTTCTATTCAGGGGACAGAGCTTTGTGGCCCTGTTTCTGTCCTGCCCCAGCATTCCCAGTATTGCTGACAAAGGAAAATGCTTTCAGGTGCTGGAATACGTAAAGAACTCCACACAAGGATTATATAGTTATACAGATTGTAGTATCTATGAGCAATAGAATTTCAGCCCACTAATTTGTTTTAAAACTGCAATCTGAATTTTATGATTTTCAAATCACAAAGACTTTTAAAATAATTGTTTATATAATGCCCTACGTGCTGCTGGTTTATAGCCTATTTTAGATCAGCTTATAATATTAATTACCACTGCTTTTATTACATTGTGTTTTGCAAATTGAGGGTTTGGTGCATACTTTTTTAAGCTTTCAAAGTACAAAACATTTTAAATAACTTTAAAAGAAAAATATTCTACCATTGCATTTACTGTTTCCAGGACTGTAGGGGTTTTGTTTTTCCTTTTTTTTTTTTCTTTTTTTTTTTTTTGTACCAACTTGGTAAAGGTAGGCATTGGCTTTGAGAATTGTTAAGAAGTTTTTAGCTTATCCATGGCTTTATCTGAATTTTATGCGTCAACCTTGCTTAGAAATCCCAGACAGACACCTACACATTTTACTTACCCCTTTATGCGGTACCTTTCCACCTCTCTCCCACCTTCTTTTCCTGGCAGGGTTGCAGTTCGGGAAATTTAACCTTTTTTCATCTGTACTTAATGAAAACATTTTTACTTGGCATACATACTAAAAATACAAAGTCAGTAATCCCAGGGGTCTGGTTGGCCTATTTATTATATTGAAGAGAGTTCATGTTTTGTAAAACTTTAACTCCAGAATTTGTTGGCGAGCAAAGCCCTTTTATCGCCTCACAGTGAGCAGAGCGGACTGGAGAACAGGCCGGAGACGTACTGCACTTCCTGGAGGCGCTTGCGAAGCCACGCAAGCTGGGCCTGCCTTGAGCAGCGGCAGTAGTAGGCTGAGGGGGTGGCCGACGGCTCGTTGCCTTGTGCAGACGCAGTAGCAGGCTGGGGGTGGGGGGCACGGCTCGCGGCCTCGCGCAGACGCAGTAGCAGGCTGAGTGGGTTATGGCTCGTTGCCTTGTGCAGACGCAGTAGCAGGCTGGGGGTGGGGGTGGCCCACGGCTCGCGGCCTCGCGCAGACGCAGTAGAGGCTGAGGGGGGGGGGGTCACGGCTCTTTGCCTTGCGCAGATGCAGTAGCACGCTGCGCGTGGCCTACGGTCGCTGGCTACGTTCCTTCGCACCTCGGAGCTCGTCTGCTGCCTCCCTCTGTTCTCTTCCTCCACTTCTCGAGTTGAGTGGCTATGAGCTGGGCTGCAGGAGTCCTGTGGGCCAGCCAGAGATTGGGCGCTGCCGGAGCACATTCCCTGCGTCCGGGGATGGCACCATTTCCCCTGCAGCCAGCCTGCACCCCACCTGGGGGCGCTTGGTCCGTTACCCCCGCGTCCAAGATGGCGACTGTCAGGTGTGAGCTTCTGAAGAATCTAACTCCAGAGAAGCCCACTCCTCACAATAAGGTCTCCATCATAGGAACCGGATCGGTTGGCATGGCCTGTGCTTTCAGCATCTTACTTAAAGGCTTGAGTAATGAACTCGCCTTGGTGGATGTTGCTGAAGGCAAGCTGAAGGGCGAGACAATGGATCTTCAACATGGCAGTCCTTTCGTGAAAATGCCGAATATCATTTCCAGCAAAGATTACCGTGTCACTGCAAACTCCAACCTCGTGGTCATCACAGCAGGTGTACGCCAGGAAAAGGGAGAAACACGCCTTAATTTAGTCCAGCGAAATGTGGCCATCTTTAAATTAATGATTTCTAATATTATCCAATACAGTCCTCACTGCAAGCTGATTGTTGTTTCCAATCCAGTGGATATCTTAACTTATGTAGCCTGGAAGTTGAGTGAATTGCCCAAAAGCCGTGTTATTGGAAGTGGCTGTACTCTGGACACTGCCCGTTTTCGCTTCTTGATTGGGCAGAGGCTTGGTATCCATTCTGAAAGCTGCCATGGCTGGGTCCTTGGAGAGCACGGAGACTCAAGTGTTCCTGTGTGGAGTGGAGTGAATATCGCCGGTGTCCCTCTGAAGGATCTGAACTCAGATATAGGAACTGATAAAGATCCTGAGCTGTGGAAAAACGTCCATGAAGATGTGGTTGCCAGCGCCTATGAGATTATTCGAATGAAAGGTTATACTTCATGGGCCATTGGCCTATCTGTAGCTGATTTGACAGAAAGTATTTTGAAGAATCTTAGGAGAGTACATCCAGTTTCCACCATAATTAAGGGTCTGTATGGAATAAATGAAGAGGTGTCCCTCAGTGTTCCTTGTATCCTGGGAGAGAATGGTATTACAGACCTCATAAAGGTAAAACTGACCCCTGAAGAGGAGGCTTGTCTGAAGAAGAGTGCAGAAACCCTCTGGGCGATTCAGAAGGACCTCAAGTTCTAAAGTTGTTAAATCTGCCATTCTGAAGTTAATTGATGAAGAGATAGTAGTTATGGGGTTGTATATGTCAAATTTTAAAATAAACTTAGATTCCTAAAAGTTGAAAACAGGAAAGGGGGGAGAGTGCTCCCCTATTCATTTAGCTTGCCCCCAGCCCTTTCATTTAGCATTTAGATTTTTAAAAATAATCCTAAGTGACTGCATCAAAGAAGGTGTTTTTGTACCACTGAGATACCAGTACTTGCCTTGAATGTACATGTAGTTGCCATTTGGTTTAAAAGAACGTAGGATGTTTGTTGTTACAGAATTTGATTCTTTTCATTAAATAGGTGTTAATTCTTTTATTCTGTCTGGTTTATGTACTATTTCATTTATTTATATGCTATTTCTAAAATGTTATTTTCTCTACAAAGTAAAAATAAACGTGCACACATAAGTACTTTCTGTAATGGAGCCATCAGCTGCCTTTATTCTCCTGTGACACCTATCGGCAGGGCCTTTAAAAAGTCACCATGAAATGGTAGCTACAAGTCTGTGTGTGTGTGTGTGTGTGTGTGTGTGTGTGTGTGTGTGGTGTGTGTGGTGTGTGTGTGTGTGTGTGTGTGTGTGTGTGTGTGTGTGGTGTGTGCGCCCTCCTCCGGTGAAGCAGGATCATTAGGTTAAAATAAGAAAATTGTAGTGATCAGATTGGTAGCTCTCAGGAAGTATTTAATGCAGTAAAGTATAAAGCTTTTAGGAGGAGACCTGACAGTCAGGTGGTACAGTTACTGTTATTTATTTGGCAGAGAAAAACATCCCAAATTTTGCAGTTACTAAAAGTAAAGCCTGACTGAAATCATTTTAGAAGTGCCCCTGAGGACCTGACCTGTTAGCACTTTACATCGAGAAGCATGTTATAGATAGTTCTTACCGGGCTGGGTCTGAGCAGCCGGATGGGCCGTGCCGTGACACACCCCCTCAGCCCGCCTCAGTGTAACATGTTGTAATGGAAAAGTTTTGCTTTTTAATTGTGCCCTGTTTTAGTCACTGTCATAAAAATTGGCCATTTTAATGAGTACTTCAGGGATTGTATTTCTCAAAAAGTTACTTGTATCACTTTTATTCCTAAACCAATTGACTTTACTATAGATTCTAGACTCTATGCATGTGATCCAGTGGGGATTTAGGAGAACGTGAAGATGCTTGTCTGACTTCACCCAAATGACAGTGCTAACAACTTGGCAAAGAAGTTGAGATTTTTTTCCTAATGCAATTGAGTATTACGTAAAAAAACATGGTGTGTGCAAACATTTCTCAGGATCCATGTGGGTATCAACACGCCTAATCAAAAGTGAAAGATGTTAAACCAGCACCTGCTCCCTCAACTTAACCAATTCTGCTTAGTTGAATCTAATCAAATAAATGTAGAGCAGTGATCTACCCCCCAAATGACCCCCTACCATGCTGATCACAGTTCCCATACTATTTCATTGAAAACATCCAGAAATTCCCCAGGAAGCAGTGTCATATAATGGGACTAACTGATGTGCTGAGCTCCCTGAAAGTGGGAGCTTTTCATTTGTTCCAGGTTGTTATGAGAGCTTCTTAAGTGCAACTGTAGAGTTCCTCTTCTCCTTGACCAGCCCTGGAGTTTTCATTCGACCATATTTCAGCCATATTTAATGACCTGTTGAAGGGCATCAGAGCATGCCTTGTGTCTATTTCGTAATTACTGTCAGGATGGGTGGGGTTGTGCTGCGGTGAAAAACAGCTCCAAATGTGTAGCTTAAAATAACAAAAGCTTACTTCAGTCTCAAGTAAAATCATGTCATATGGGTTTATACGACTCTCTAGAGAAGCCGCCCTCCGCATGCTGGCTCACCTCAGTTGCTGTGGGCACTGCCATGGCAACATAGGTTTCCATGACTGCTGCGGGAAGGGCAGGGAGGCCTGCAGTTAAATGCTTCACCCTGGAAGTGGCACACGTTTCTTTTACTCACATTTCAGTAGACAGAACTGGTCACATAAGTTACCTAGCTTCAAAAGGGTAGAAAACTATAGCCTGCCCTATAGCCATAGTAGATGAGTATTGGCTCTTGGCAACATGGGCAATAATCTGCCATACCATTCAAAATAAAATGGTCACCATGGCAGAGGTGTATATCGTAAGTTTTTAAAGTCACTTTTAGTAAAAGCTCGTGATAGAGGTTATAGAGGTCACAGAACCAGAGTGACTGCTGGGAAGGAGCCCTGGACATCAATCAGGTAGTTGTACTTACTGCAAACCATGTCACCATGGACGGCTTAACTGCTCTCACCTCTGCTTTCTCTTGTGCCAGTGGTGGTCCTCGTTTCTGCCACATCGACTTGTGAAGACTAAATAATAACCTAATGCTTGGGACAGTGCCTGGCATGTAGGTGACAAATGGCCGCCATTATTATTCCTGTTCAGGTAACATTTATAGTCTTACTTGGTTTTATGAAGACGTGGAATTCCCAGGTTCCTAGAAATTACCATTGGCACTGTAATTATTGACATGTGCAAAGGCTTTCTCATCATTTGGTCCCATAAACGTTTCATCATTCTAGCCCTAGTGCTAATTGAAGCTATTGAGCTAGTCTGTGGCAAAGACACTTCCAAACTTGGAGCTTTTAATTCTGATTCTGCCTAATTATTAGAATCGATGATGTAAGGATTTTGTGGAATTAAATTGGGACATACTCTGAAGCTTTTAATTAATTTTTCAGCACACCATATATTAGACCAGAAGTTTTCATATTGTTTTTCCCTGCCAAGACATGTATAATAAATATGCAGCTTATCCCATGTTTCACTCTTGAAAGGCTATCTGGCCCTTCAAGAAGCTATTGAAATGTGAATGAGAGTGGCATTATTAGAGACATAATCTGGAATCTGTTCTAATATCTAAAAAGTCAGTTGTAGCCAGTCTTCAGGATGTCCATATTAGTGATAAAATACTTGTAATACATTTCTCAACTGTCATGACACTCCATTTGAGACCTGATGCCTTACACAGTGGAACTTTCTGGTAATATCACAGCCCAGTACTTTTGGACAGAAATATTGGGACTTAAGAATGCTGTTCTAGGAGCAGTGGGCTCAAGGCTCCGGTGGCCATTGGTGTCATTGTCTTTGTGGAGAGCAGCCTTTGAGGTTGTGCTGTGCACAGCAGCCCTGCTTAGAAGGGTAGCTCTGTGACCCTGGTCATAGAAAAATTCTCTGACAGAGGGAAGAGATCCCAGAGTTTGGAAAATGCTTCCAAGTAAAACTGAGGTGTTAGATGGAGACTCTCATTGCCAGCATGCTCCTTCTTCACCAAGCTTTTGGGGTACAGAGTAGGGGAGTGATTCCATGGTTCTGTGGCAATAGCTGTGATTGTTACTGTGGGATTCAGTACATTTATAACCAAATTTGCTTAAATGTACTCAGCCCCTAAATCTTGCTTCAATACATTTAAGCAGTCTTGTTGGCCCATGTATCACCGATAAGACCAACAGCTGCTCTGAACTGCATATCAGAAATTGATATTGTTGAAAAAAACTGAAGGTTTTCATTTACTGTGCATGTAATATAAATAATATAAGCTTTAAGACCTTCTATGGAGTCCCATTGTTTAAAGTTACTTGAGGCCTGTTTATAACTTAAATGTAGACCCTGGGTGTCCATTTCCACCACTGCGAAATTACAGAATGATGCTAAATGGTGCTCTTTATCGCCCCTGCCTTCCTTCTTTTACCTGCTCTGATGCCTACTGATTCCTAGTTGGCTGTTTTTGAGATATGATTCCTTCTGGTGGTTCAGTTACTCACTTAGGACCCTGGGAACACATGAATCATACGATACCTGGAAAAGGACAGGAAAGAAAAAATAAAGGCCAAACGGAGAAAACGGGACCAGAGCCATGCTTTACCCCTTGCCCGGGCCTCATCTGAGGTCCCCAAACTCACCCTTCTCAGCCGCCAACCATGTCCCATGTCATGAGAATGCAGGTGGTACATGACTCTGTTCGCATCCTGGCTCTCTGAGACTCCATTTGGAAACAGTCGTTAGGCTTAATTGTAACACATGTTCAACCAGAAAAGTTAAGGTAAAGAACTAGGCAACACACTGCAAACCCGAGCTAAAGAGACGTCTGCCTTTGAGAAAGTCTTATACAAAGCTCCGCACTGGGGACACTTACTAGTATTTTGGACAAAGCAATTCTTTCTGTGGGCCATCCTGGACATTTAACATCCTTGCTCTGCCCCAAATGAAAGTAGTCATCCCCTGCGATTGTGGCAACCAAAAAGATCCTACATTTCCAGTCCATCCCCAGGGATATACACTGCTGCCCTAGTTAAGAACCCCTCAGGAAGGGCTTATCCACAGTACAAGCTAGAGAGCTGCATGGATGAGGGGGCTGGCTGTTCCATGAACACGTGTGTCTTCAACATTGGTGTCTGAGACCCAACACTGAGATGGTTGGCATGGACCTCTTAAAGTCTGCCTGCATTGGAGCTCCTTAGGTATCTTACAGCATCAGAATATTTAAACGAAAGTGATCTATAACTAATAACTAATGCTTTTAATAACACACTATATTTACTTTCAGTGAGCTTTGCTCTTGAAACACAGCATATATATTTTGATGATGCTGTCATGACAATAGCTAATACATATTGAGACTTCACATGTGTTAAGTTCTCGGCCTTCCGTGCATTATCTCACTTAGTCCTCACAGTCCTGTGAGCAGGTAATTATCTCCATTCTACGCACATGCAAACTGCCACTCAGAGAAAATAAGCAGCTTTCTGGAGTATTGGAGCTAGGATTTGATCAGAGAGGTCTGAAACCAGGGTCTGTGCTGCTAACAGCAGTGCTAAGATGCCTGGAGTAAATGCCTAAGAATTTCCAAGTTCCAGGTGAGAGGCACCCCCTGAATCTGGGAACAAGGTAAGGATTCAGCTTCAAATGAAAATAAATAAGCATCAACATAACATAAAAAAAAAATTAGTGACTCTCAAAATAACCACTCTGAGAAATAACTTGCATGTTGCTGGTAGGCCCGGGGCGCTTCACAAACCCTGTGGAAGAGATCTGTGTCTTTGGGAAGTACGGCTGGGGTGCAGCTGATGAGGAGGCTTTAGTGCTGTGCTGTGGTGCTTCTGAAGTAACACCTTCCTAACAGGACTGTCTAGATAAAAAAGAATGAACCAGAGAGCATGGAGCTATACTGTCCCGTGTAATAACGACCCGGCTCCCAGAGAGAGTGCTCCCCTCCGGAGGGCGCTGTGCAGCCTGGGGCTTCAGGCTGCCCCCGTGTGTGAAGATCTTCCAGCCCCCTGCACCGTCTCTCAGATTCCAAGTCAACCTCTCCCCATGAAACCTCTGCTAGATCTTTCAACACTGTCTGGCCCATCAGAATATTCTAGCTTATCTGCCATTCATTGATTGGTTCTTTTATTAACCCCCTACTGTTTCTTCTAAGTCCACTCCTTCCTTCTGGCTCTAAAATTCTTCTCGCTTTGAATGGCCTGAGGGTATTCATGTATTCAGACAGACAGGAATCTCGTTCCCAGCTGTACCCTTCTGCATGAACACCGACGACACACACCGCCCTTTTGGTAGGGACTAAATATCATGGGGCGACCACAGTGGGTTCACGGCGGAGTTTTAGGTTATTTCGGGCCCCGTAGGTTTACACTTGGAAAAAGAAGAGGTGTGTCTCACTCTCTTTCAACGTAGCCTGGATGCAGTTTCTTGCTTTTTATCGGTCCTTCTTGGTTCGGTCCCCACAAGCAGTGAAGTATCATCCAGTCCGCAACGGGGTCCGTCTCTAATTGTTGGCTCTCTTCCCCTTTTAACATTTGATGGTGTTTTGTTTTGGTTTTTTTTTTTTCTCCCTTCTTTTAGATGAAAGATTTTCGGAGTAAAATGCAATCGCTATTTCCAGCAATTCCCAAGAAGTCTGAGTCTGCTGTTGAGTGGGAGGAAGCACTGAGATCCAAATGAGATGAGCATGGTGGATGAATTCCAAGAGCCTGTGACAGAAAGGGTAGCTTTGGAGATGCCAAACAGCGACGGGACTCACTGACTGCTCCTGAGGAAGATGTGCAATTGTCACCTGAACACGCACGATGGACGGCGTTCGGTGTCTTCACTGGAGGTCAACAGTCCTTTCTGTGCACTTTAAAATTTATGTGGGTGCATGCGTGTGCATGTGTGCGCACGCGTGTTTGTGCATGGTGTGTTGGGGGAGGGTGAAGTTTTCCCAAAGTTAGGGGGGCTATTTGAAAACAATATACGGATAACTTTTCTACGTGGAAGAGAACCTCAGGAAGAGACTTCTGTTTGTGATTTTAACAGTTGAATCCAAGTTTTATACCCCCCAAAATTTTATATTAACCTAGATGGAAAATCTTTCTACACAGACTCCTAACAGCAGCAGTTCCTCAGTTCCTTCTTGTCATTGTGACTCAGAATGTGACAGACTTGCTCCTATTGGGCAGACTCCCACGTGACAGGCTAATGATCCTGCCCATCAGGCAGTGGGCTACCTCTGTCATCCTGAATGCAGTCTCTGATTCCCACATGCTAGTCAGGACCTGATACCCTTGCCTTAAGGTCCCATAAATTCTTAAACAAGAAGCCAGTAACAGATTATGATAACTTGAAGAGGTATAGTTATGCTAAAATAAAATAATGGGTGTATAAAATGTACTATTTTGAGAAACTGCTTCTGGGTCCCTAAATATTGACTGACAGTTGATAGTGTTGTCTCAGTTGTCAATGTACAAATAGCCCAATTGCCACCTATCTTAACAAATATTTTTAAGCTGAAAGTTACTTGAGTATTAAGTCTCAATGTTAAGTATTTAGTACCACCTTGCAGATGAAACTGCTATTGGTAAACCCTTCTATACACACCCAACCCTTTCCTGCCTCCACAAGCTCTTACAGAAAACACGGAATAATGTCTACATGCAATTATTTTTACTGGAGATTTAAAAAAGAAAATTAGCTTACTATGTCAGTATGTCCAGGAAAATAACCTCTCACTGAATGTCAATTGTGCAGTTTCTTTGTAATTGCTTAGGCCCTAATTAGCAATCAGGTTTAATAAAGTATATTTGAAAATAAACTATTATAATGAAATCTTTTAGTTCTAAGGAAAAATTTCAAATGAAATGTCAAGTGCATAATGTAACATTTTTTTCTGGACCATGTTACGCTATTAAAACTGTTGCACTGTTATAATAATTAATTCAGCAGGTATAATCAGCATCTGGGATTCATATGTAACCTGTTAAAAATCCAAGTCTCATGGAAAGGATTGTGAAGTTTATCAGCGGTGTGGATGGAGCAGCAGAAACTCTTCACCCATCTTTTATGTTTAACGAAATCTCTGCTAAGAAAAGATTTCTCGCTGTTGCTCCACAACCTCCTTGGGAGCTGCCCCAGTGAAACCTGAAACCAGCCCCCTGACTCAGAGGGCAGAGAGAGCCTGCAGAAAGAGGCTGGCCGCCCCAGATGGGCAGGTGGCAGGTTCAGTTACCAAAGGGACTTACTTCCAAGGCAGCAAGATGGAGTAGTTTCCTGTACCCGTCCACCAGGTCTTTATCTAGAGCCCCTAACTGCGGTCAGTCTCACACACGATCCAGAGGGTCTCCACACCACATTCCTACCCCGGGAGGGCAAGTGGAAGGCACATCCCAGGGCCGGGAGGAGGTGGGGAGCCTCCGGTTGCCCGGGTGCAGCTCTCAGGTCAGCCAGGGTCATGTCTGCTCGATGCCCTCCCCCAGACAAGCCTTTGAATGAAATGAAGGAAGGAAAGGCACCAAGTGAGCAGGTTTCTGTCCGTGTGGTTAGTCTGAGTCAAGGTTCCCCTTAATAGATCGAATGGGAGCTACCTAAAACCATTTACAACTAGAATCCAGATTTTTATTTTTCTTAGATGGAGAGTAGCTATAATTTTTAAAAGTCCTCCATTGCATAGGAGAAAATGAGAATTTCTAGCTTGGCTGGGATAATAAAAGAGAAAAACCATTATTAACTGTAATTCTATTTAATCAATTCCTGCCCCCAAGCTCCTTGAGGGTAGGGACTCCTATCAAGGCCTTGTAAACCTGAGACAGCACGTGCTAGGGGCTGATGGAGGGAACCAGGGGCCGTGGTGGGTGCCGAGGGTCCTGGCACGTGGAGGCCTGAGGGAATGACTTTGAAGACATTTGTGTGTGTCCTCCCTGTGCATTGCTCGTCCCTGAGGGACGGCTAGGGATTCATGTAAACCTGGTCGTGAATCGTCTACTCAGGGAAGGTTGTTGGAGACAGAATCCCTAAAATGGGTACCTACTGTAGGCTCCTATTGCATTTTAAAAGCGAAAATGAAGTAACAAAGATGGAAATTAAAAAGAAAACAAACAATGTGACTAAAGCGGCATTTTTCCATACTCAAAACTCAGATCTCAGAAGGTCTAGTCACTTGTCTATTACTTTCATACCAGCGCCATATTGTTAAATTGGTTAATGGAAAGGAAAAATGTTTTAACAGATAATGTTATTCTTTATGTGAAGTACCATCTGTGTATTGAGTTCTGAATGGTTCCGGATATGGAAGAGAGGAAATGTTATGGAATTTCAAGTTTGCCTTCTTTGCTGTCTTTATCTTGGGTAGAGTATGACAAACATAATCACATTTATCTCCTGGAGCATAAAGAGTTTTAATCACCCTATTAACCAGGATGACATTTTTCACAGACTTAAAAAGGAATAGAACAGACATTATCTCCCCCATAAGCAATTCATTTCATGGAGGCTGAGCACTAGAAAAATCTTAAAGGCTGGATAACACGAGCCATTTCCATCCGTGTGTAAGCCTACATTAAGGCAGCTTTCAGTAAGAGCGTTGCTTACAGCAGTTGAGCATTAAGCTTTACATTTAGAATCTCAGCCCCCAGAAGAGCTGGGAGAGAAAGCAATATAGAGAAAACTCTGGGCGGAAAGAGGCGACTTGCGGGGCCTCGGGATTTATCCACGAAAAAGAAAACCACATGTATTCTTGTAAGTTATTGCTGCCCTCTAAAAATGTACCCACGGGCTGCTGTTACTTTCAGTCAAGAAAATGCGATTTCTGAACAACCTGGGAATGAAAAATAGGGCACGGAAACTGCCTCAAAAGATGCCTAGCAGCCTCTCTCCCCAGGAAACACTGGATTCTAATGACACAGGGGAGGGTGAGCCAGAGGACCTGCAGAGCTGAGGTGCGGCCACAGGTGACCTTCTGTGTCAACACCGGCTGACCTTGGGGGAAAACCTTTCCTCACCTGCTCAGAAGGTGGCCCTTTATCTCTTCATCTATCACACGTTCTGCTTAGTTTCATGGATAGTATGGGACTCAACTTGCAAATTAATCATTGCAACCTAGGGGGACAATGTAGGAAATTAAGGGGGGGAGCCCATGGGGACAAAAGTCATTAAAATCCACTGAATTTAGCTTTTTCACTTGGGGCAAAATTTAATCTCTGAGGTTCCATTTATGGAGAATGTTGTAGATTTTCACCTCATTTTCACGTGTCTTCTCTAAAACAAAGAGTTAAGTACAAATCAAAATCAGCCCGGGAAAATTTAAAAAAATGTTTCTCCAAATAGTTAAATTTTGCATGAACGGCAGTAAAACACACGTTTCTATAGTGTTTTCCATGTTCTTTCTGCCGGGAGTCACTGAATCACATGTCAGGTGTCTGGGTCTCGGCACTGGTGTCACCAGGATTGATGATCAGAGGCCGCGGTTGTGTGAGTCTAGGAGTGGGAAAGGAAGTCTGCCCTGCAAGCAGCGGCGTGCATCTGCGTGAGTGAGGCTGTTGGCGAATCTGTCTGACGTCAGGTGACTTAGGTTTGGGGAGAAAGAGTACAAGTTACCAAGAAGCACATGTGTCTTCAACTTTTCTGCCTAAGCATCAGTGGAGTGATTCAGGACCTTAATTTACATTTCTTACATCATCTGGGTGAGGCTCTGCCTCATTAACATTTGGTGAGGCACGATTGCTTAAAAAAAAGTAAAAACTAAGCAGAAGAGGGTATATATGTTCTTAATGACACAGAAGGGTAAAGCCATTCTTAATGGACTTTCCCAAGAAACAAATTCGGGCCGACTGAGGAAGCTTGGGGCATTTACGGAACACCCACTACCTGCTTACGTGAAAACGCTCCCCAAACTTACCTTCACGCCGCCCCTGACGCCGGGCTTAGCGTGGGGTTCCAGGTCTGCAGCCTGGCAGACGCACTCCGCAGGACACGCCCAGGGAGCTGCCTGCAATGAGAGGCTCCAGCACACGTGACCTGCTGTCGAAAAGGACACTGACAGAACTGAGCATGAAAGAAAGCTGGGACTCGACAGGGCTCACCGAGCGAGCCAAAGCCTGCAGGACGCCTTTGCTCTGCCAGCCGGGATGGTGGGAACGTGCTTATTTTCATTTTATTGCTGCTCGTCGTCTTCTCCACTGTCCCTGAAGTAGGGCCGGGTCCCTCTGATTCCTACTCTGAGCAAAGCCTACGTGGGGGGACATCCTGCTCCCGAAACCCCATGGGGCTTCCACCGCGTCTACCACGCCCTTTGCCCTGGTCCTTCCACCTTTCTTCCGTCCACAGAGACTCCGCTACTCACAGACTTTTCCGTTGCGACAGAGATTTGGAAACTGAGAAAACTAGGGTGGTAAGTCTCATGCAACCCTAAAGTAAGACCTCTTGTCAACGATGAGAATAACTGAGGAAGCCCTTGGCTCTGAGCGGCCGTGCGGGCCAGCCCTGATCCCCTTGTCACAGACTTCATTCCGAATGACCGTACTCGAGTATCTGTGCAAGTGGCACATTAGCAAGGCCGCCGGCGCACGCTGGGGAGCGAGACGCTGCTATGCACCTCAGAGGCGAGGACAGGCGCAGTCTGCAGGCGGGGAGCGTGGAGGTGGGGTCGCAGCACCTTCCCCAGGCTTCCCCGGGCAAGAGGCCGGTGCGGCTCCGACCTGCAAGCCGGGGCTCCGCCTGAACACATCCCCCACGCGAAGACGTTCCCGAGGCAACGGTCCGGATGTGACGTCTCTGGCGCGAGCGTGTCCACTAAACAATGAGTCGGGGTGGACTCCATCTTTCACGGGAGTACATACGTTCGCTCGAATTCCTCAGTATTTCAAATACTACGGAAGGAGCGGGGAGTGAAGAGCTGGGTTAAAAACAGCTGAGGATCAGGTGAGACCTCGGAGAAACACCTGCATCCTTGAATGAAGCGGCCCGTTCACCTTTCCATGGTTCTTGAAGTTCAGGACTAAGCCCATACTAAGCCCTTAGTGAATACAGGAAGGGCAGGAGGAGGGAGGGACGAGGAGGAGGGAGGGGCTTGCTCCCTGGGGGAGGGTCCACGGCTCCAAGACCACACACGCAGCTTCCGGGGAAGCTGACAGCTGCCTTCCCGCCTACGCTGTCCACCTCTGCCTCAGCCACCAACACTCAGGAAACAAAAATCACATGGGAATGATGAAAGATTAGCCTCTGAGATGGGTCCTGGGCTCTTGCAGGGGTTCCCAACTCCCAACCCTACCAGCCGACAGTCCCAAAAGTGAAAAAGTGAAAGCAAGATTGCAGCGCATACACCAACTCTGACCGACTGAGCAGGAAGATTCATAGAAATAAGTATTATTCAGGGCCACCAGCCAAGGAGAAGGTGTCAGTCTCACTATGTAGGACCTGGTTAGGCTCCCAGATAGGGGAACATTCTCTAAAAACAAAAGCCCTAAAAAAAAAATCCCTGCCACGTCTCACTGGGTTTAGAAGGCCCACGCCCTCTCCATTGGTGGCACTGGCAGCCCCATGGGGAATGAGGCTCCTTCCTCATCTCCTGGGGTGGAGAGTCTCAGTTTATAGTCAGAGAACCAAGTACATGCTCCCTTCTGAGAGAAGGGAGGCAGAGGAAGGGCACAGAGCAGCACGTGGGCTCCGGTCACCTGGGCATGGAGCGGTTCATTGAAGAGATGAAGCAGAAACTAACCCACCATCCACTCCCCTGTGAACCTCATCTGCCCTACGAAGAAGCCCCAAAATTCTACCTAATCTACCCAATTTGTGTCTTTGATATAAGCTTCAGCATTACATCTTACTTTTTTCACTCGTTGCTAAATCATTTTGAACTGAGTCCCATCACACAGTAATTACCTAGCATGACAGACTGTCAGGTCACTTGGTTTTCCCCGGTCGTGTCGGCCAGGAGACAGCGGGAGCTATTAGAAAAGTTTGGACTGGCAGGTTCAGTGTGTGACACCACGCTCCGTGCCTGAGCTGTAAGAACTAAAATTAAAAACACCTCTCCTTAAATACAGCACTGGCTCAGAGTCTTATGGGCCCTGAGCCATCCTGACGGGAGGACAGGACTTCATTCTAAATCACCTGCTGTGCCATCCCACGCAGGTCATGGTCACAGCCAGTGGTGTCAGTGACAGGGCAGGTCTGGAGACAGACCCTCCTCCAAGACAGCAGCCTCGCCAGAGGCACAGGGATCAATCCCCGAGTTCAGTGGGACCCCAGGAGGCGCGTATCTCTAAGTGCCTGTACGTGTTTAGTCTGCCCCAGAGGACATTCCTAAAGCCACCTGGTAACTTCAGGTGCTCCCTGGCTAAATACAAGGCACGTCCAGTGGAGAAGGGGACACACACGCTCTCCACCCCGAGCTGCGCCCCCTGCCGGCCATTTCTCTGTTTCGCGCCAAGGCTGCCAAGAGCCGGCGCCACCCCTGCCTCTTGGCTTCTATCTTCCCACACGCTCAGGGCCCGAGTGAGTTGTTGGCGGTGCAAGTGGGGAGGGAGACAGTCAGCCGGCGGAGTTGGCAGTGTGGACGACGAGCCGAGGGGAGGGGTCCTTCCCTGCAGACCTTGTCTGAGAGAATGACCTGGAAGAGACAGGCGAGGCTGGGCGCTGGGAGCTGGAAGGAGGCGGAGCCGGGACGAGGCACCGGGACGCAGGCTGCAGGAGACCTGTGGGCCAGCGCCAGGTCAGCCGGCTGGTGGACGGGACGAGGGCGGTGTGGCCGATTACAGAAGGCCGTGGCTGCACAGCAGACGCTGAGATTTTGCCCACAAGCGGTGGGAAGCCCGTGAAGTTTTCTGAGTTTGTGACCTTATGAAATTGGTATTTCCTTTCCATCATTCATTCTTCTTAAGCACAACGACTAAGTGCCTGGTGGGTGCTAGGTGGGGACATGACAATGATTAGAGTCCCCAAAGCGCTCCCAGTACTGAGGGGGAAGGCGGAGGAGATTTTGACTGCAGAATGAACTGGAAGGGGGGACCATGGCCGGCGCTGGCGAGGTACCTGCCTCAAGTGGCCAGCAGAGGAGATGGCAGAGCCCAAATTCCGGTGACCAGACATTGCTGAGCCCTGTCCTCCTTCTTGAGCTGGGACACCCCACAGTGGGACTGTGGGTTGCACCTTAGCAGGCTTGCTGATGCCAACAAATTGAAGGCAAAAAGATGGCGACTCACTTTCCTTCGATACTCGATGTCCCGGGCGGTCCGGCCCTGACTCCGTGACACCTCCACCGTGTGCCTGCAATAACGTGATTGGCACTCGTATGGCATTTACTGTCTGTCAGTAACTGTTCTGAAGACAGGCACATATTAACTCATTTAATCCTCACAACAGCCCAGGAGATGGAAGACACAGGCCTGCAGAGGGTAAGGAACTTTTCTCAAGGTCACACATCCAGTGAATGTCACAGGTAGACTTCAAATGCATGTCTGACCTACCAAACCCACCATCTCGTATCCGTTGGCCCAGGTGGCCGACTAGGAGGGAGAGACAGTCTCAGCCTTCAATCAGTGCACTTGCAGGGCCTGAGGCAGAAGTCACATGCAGGCCAATGCTCCCAATGGCTACGTAAAGGTCCATGTGAAAGGTAGAAATCAAGCTAGCAAGGTGGGAAGTGAGATGTGTTTGGTCTCCTCTGGTGACAAGGGCAGCATCACAGCAGTCTGGAAACCTGGTTTAACTGTAGCCTTCGGACTCCTCAGAGACCCACCAGAACATGGGGTGCAGGGTGGGTGGCCCCCAACCATGGCTGGCTCTTTCTCCTCCCTCTGTCCTGGTTCTACCCAGTGCTACAAGGGCCTTGCTTGCACACACATGTATAAACCCAGTGACAGTCCAAGTGTCCCCTGGGATGCCATCCTCTGCCCCTTGCCACTCCTGGGGCCCAGGGGCATGAACAGGGCGGAGTAGGCAGGGCCCCTCATGCCACCCACACACCCCATTCTGAGCCCAGGCCTCTCATAATTGTACCTGCCCCTCTAGCCTCAGGCTGTAGACCCTCCTGTCACCTTCCTCAGAGGCCTTTGTAGCTGCCACCAAGTGAACACAGTCCTGGAGAAACAGTGCTGTCCCTTGGAGAGCTAACACACTGCTTGAGACTTTGTTTTCTTTCCTCGGATAGTGACACATCGGCACAAGGCTTCGTGTTTTCATCCTCGCTATAGCGACCAGAAAGCTTGGGCAAGAAGTTCAGCCTTGAGTCATGGTAATTTCATTACCTTCTTTGCTCCATCCTCCTGCATGAGTTTTCAATTTTCTAGTCTCATTTTAGCAACCTTGTTGTATATGTCTTTTATTGGAAGCTGCCTCCCATCCCTTTTAAAAGCTGACAGGGTATAAATTATAAACAGATATAAATACAGCTGAAATCTTCCCATTGTTGCTTTCTTGTTTCTGGAGTTATCGGAAGTCCTGACTTGACGTTTGTGATAAATTCAGCACAAAACATTTTATGCACCGATCCGTTTTAAAATTTACGTTTCTATAAAAGATCCTGGATTGCGACCGGAAACTTTCAAGGGAAAAGTTTGTCAGTGTTGTTTTCTTTGAGCAGTGGCTGTTTGCAACACCTCTCTTAAACATTAATAAGTTTATTGTTTAAAATTTGAGGATTATTTTAGCTAGCTGGAAATAGCAGAAGTGGACACTGGGAAATGTAGAGCCACTTCTGCTCTGAGCAGAACAGTCTTGGGCCCGTTCTGCTTCACAAAAGACTCAGATGCCATTTCTCTTCTTTCTACCATGAGGGGGACCAGGGGAAGGAAGGATGTCCTGGCTCCCCCTGTGACTAACTCTGATGGAGTTCTGGTTCTCACTGCAGGATCAGGACAAAGGCATCTCCTGACCTAAGGCTGGGGGTATGAGGAAGGAACCCCTGGACCTTTGTTACATGCCTTTTTTTTCTTTTAATCTTTGCCTATTAGATTGGATACGTTACCATTTAATGCTAACAGTATTAATAGTTCTAATAGGAAAGGGAAAGGGGAGGGAGAAGGAGAGGAGGAGAGGGAAGGAAAGAAAAGGGAAAGGAATAGAAAAGTTGTTCAAAAGAAGCAGTAAACACAAACACACATGCACATGCATACGCACACACGCCCTCCCTATCTCATCTGGCTCCTTTTAGCCTGCTAGCTGCCCTGTGTTATGTCCCCACCACCACTCATGACCCAGCAGAAAGCCTAGGGCATACCAGTCATGCACGAACATTGTTCTAACCCTACCCTCTTCCTTCAACTTGGCCCTGTCTCTGACCCTCTAGACCCCTGGGTCTCTTCCCTCATTCCCATCCTCTCTGGACACTTTGTCCTGGAAGTGAGACCTTCTCCCTCAGCCACAGGCTGGTTCTTCGGTGGTGATCCTGCTCACCCACTCTGCTTGTGTCTGTCGCTCTCCCTGCCGCCTCCAGCCAAGCCCAGCCGGGCTCACCCCAGGAGGTGGGACTTCCGTCATCTCCTGGGCCACATGAGTGAAGCACCTGCCGTTTGCAGAGGCAACAGGTCCTACCTGCAGGTCATATTTTGAGGGAAAAAGAGCCTTCGTGAAAAGAAATCTACAAAACTAAATGTATGAAGTGCTGGCAAAAGTCAGCTTCAGAAAGGTTGGCTGTGTGACATAGTGAACAGTGTCATCAAAACCATTACTGTGCATATGTCCATCTATTTCATGCAGTCTTCACTGGGTGCTGAGGTGTGGGTCATTCTCAAACCTGTACACTCTTCTGTGCTGTCTGATTTTTTTTCTTTTCAGTGAACATGGATTACTCTTCTAAGTAGAAAAAGTGATAGAGCTTTTTAAAATTTTTGAAAATAAAAGCCCATTGCCTACAGTATATTGGTTGTTCTAGACCGCCACACAGTCCCCAAGCCCAGCCATTCCAGCGGGGAGAAATGCCCTGACCCGCCGCCCCAGAACCCCAGCCCCCACCTCCGGCCCTGGCCGCACAGATTAGATTAGAGCATGACGATTGCGCCTTCCTCCATCTGCCTCTGGAGGGAAGCTCAGAGCTTCCCCCTGGCCTTTCCTGCCCACCCCAACAAGCCAGTGCGTGTTCAATTGTGTCCCCCCCAGACAACATGTTGCAGTCCTAACCCCTGTACCTGGGAATGTGACCTCATCTGAAAATAGGGACTTTGTGGACGTAAATGAAATGACTGGTGTCCTTATAAGATGAGGACAGGCATACAGGAAGAAGACAGTCACGTGACCACGGAGGCAGCGATCGGAATGATGTGTTTAGGAGCCAAGTTCACCTAGGATTCTGGGAAAACCAGGAGCTAAGAGGAAGGCACGGGACAGAGCTTCCTCAGGATCCATGAGAGGGAGCGTGGCCCCTGCTAACGGCCGGACTTGGGACTTGCAGCCTCCAGAGGAAACCTCTCGGAGAGAGGATGAATTTCTGTTGTCTGAAGCCACGCCAGGAAACTGAAACAACGGCCTTGTTTGCTCCACGCTCGCCTGCTTGACCCAGAGCTGCTGTCATTGTCGCCTTTCCCCTGAAGCCTCTGTGCTGTGCCTGCCACAATGCGCCAGCTCCTGAAGGACTTGGGTCCATGTTTTGCTCCTCTGTCCCCCCCTCCCCCCCAGCCCCCATGCATCAGCACCAGTAGACGCTGGGCAAATGACGTGGAAGTCAGCCTTTCCCGCTCTGCTCTGACGCACGAGGCCCTTCCCTTCTAAGATCAGTCTACACTCCCACGTCCCCCCGTTTTCTGTGTTCTCTAGACTGGGCGCAGACGACCGGCTGGAGGGCCCGCGGGGCCCGCCTGAGGCTGCACTTCACGCTTCTCCCAGCAGAGGGCGGCCGAGCCCGGGCCCCGCGGCCGCCGCGCGTGGTGGTCAGCCCGTCAGTCCGTGCAGGGCCGGACCCAGGCCGCGGGGGCCGCCGGCAGCGTCTGCGCAGGGTCGGACGCGGGGCCCGGGCCTCCGGGTGCCCAGGCCTGGCCCGCGCTCGGTGGGGCGGGCGGAGTCACGGCTGTCTCGGGACGCAGTGACTGCGGCGCAAGCCGGTGGCAGCCGGAAGCGGGCGCCCACCACCAGCTCCCGCCCCGCAGCCGCGCTTGCTCGTCCACACAAACGGGCGGGGAGGACTCACTTTTTTTTCTTCTCCCGCCTCCATTCCTTAGACCCAGCTCACCCAGGGCTCCTCTCAGACACCCTTCGTGTCCTAGAGGCGTGGTCACAGCCATGCGTACACACAGTCACCCCCACGTCCAGCGGGCGTGTCCGCGTCCTCCGCCCCCCATGCCACCCCCAGCGTCGGGGGCTGACGTGACCCACCCAGGTGCTCTGCAGGGTCTGGGCCTCCTGGACGGGGTCCCCGGGCTGCACCCCACCCAGTGCACCCGCTCTCTGTATCCCTTATCGACACGACTGCCCCAACGTAGACCCCTCCACGCCGCGGGGTGCAGACATGTCCACCTCGCTTAGGACTCCTGTGCCCCAAACCGTGTATCTGGCAATTTGGGTTTGACGGGCCTTTTCCCAAGTGTTTCCTTTTTACTTACTTGAGTGACTCTTTCCTCTTGCTACAAGTAACTACATGTTCAAGGTAGAAAAATGAGAAAACATAAATAAGCAAATGAATGCAAAAAGTCACCTGAAACCCCGGCTTCTCTCAGTAACCCTACTAACACCGTTGCCTGTCCTCTGTGTGTGGGTGCGGTAGAGATATGCGTAGGTATTACTTTTCGGATATGGGGACCAAACCCTGTCCCTGACCTCTGTGTCCCACTCACCAGCACTCAGAGAGCTGCTCTCCAGGGGGAGTGGGACAGGGGCTGATCACCCTGCTGTGGGGAGTGGGAGGGCTGCCAGGGGCACTAGGAGTGCCCAGGCACCTGCTGGCAGAGGGCTCTCCTTGGGAAGGAGCAGGAGTGCCATGGGCACCTGTCCCCAAGGCTGGTGAGGTCTCTCCCAGCCCCAGGCAGCTCCCAGGGCTTCCGTGGGTCCTGAAGAGACTTGGAGGAACGTCCCATTCCTGTCCCTCGCCTCTCCTCCCTCCCCGCTCACCTTTGCCTGGAAACAACTCTGCCCCTTGTGGAGTGGCTGTCCTCTCCAGGGTGACTCTGACACCAAGGAAGACAAACCGAATCCATGCTGACACAGGAAGGGGCATCGTCCTTCCTTCCTACATTGAGGGGGAAAGGGCGGACTTCCAGATCCGCGGTTCTCCTGAGGGCGGTGGGGGGCAGAGTCAAGGGGACATTTGGCACTGTCTGGAGAAAACTCCGATGATCATGACTCAGAGACTGCCATCGGCATCCAGCGGACAGAGGCCAGAGATGCTGCTGAACATCCTGATGCTCAGGGCAGCACCCAGAAATGATTAGCCGCCCCAAATGCCCGCAGTGCCAACGTCAAGAACCCCAGCTCCCAGTGTTAGACACCCTCCCTTGGGGCCTGCAGCACTGCCCAAGGGGCCTTGGCCTTGACTGGCAGGCCCTGTCCATTTGGCCGGGGACATGAAAGGGACCTAGAAAGGCAAGTGGTTGAAAGGCACATCTGCTGCAGAGGGAGGACCTCAGCAATGGGGGCACGGTGGGGGTCCAGAAGAGAGTAGCTTGGTAGCTGACCTGCCCCGTTTGGTCTCACGGTGCATGGATTCCAGTCATTTCCTAAAGTCTGCAGGGAAGACGTGACTCATTTTGGAGACTTTCTTTCAAGGCGATTCAACATTTCAACTGCAGAACCCCAGAGCGGTAGAGCTCAAGGGAACCTGACACGTTTTCCACCCCAAGGGGCTCACGTTGGCCGGGGCCCAGGCGGAGGCGATGCCTCGGGCCTCTGTTTCCTGGATTACAGGTAACGCTTCTCCGCAGGGCCCCGCCTGTGCTGCGGGCGCTTTCACACACATTCTCTGCGTTGGCCCAGCAAGCCCGGGAGGGAAGAGTTGCTCGGCCCACTTCCCGGGTGGAGACGCGGCGCAGGGGAGGTGAAGGCCAGCCTGGGGTCCCCTCGCCCTGAACCAGAGCAGCCCACCGGCTCTCAGGAGGATCATCGCGGGCGTTTAACCCCACCTTTCAGAGACGCCGGTTTAATTGGTCTGGGGTGTGTTCTGACCACTGCGATTCGGTTAATGCCATGGATGTGACGTGGGGCAGGGCAGTCTCTTCCCAGAAGTGTTGAGCTCTTTGAACATCTTCTTGGTGACCAGCTCATGCCTGTGCGTCTAGACCATTAGGACTAAGGCTTCCCAGGAGCTTGCTTTCCATCTGTATCCTGAGGTCCCCAAGAATGGGCGACTTGAGACCTGTGTTTTCAGGCTGCTCTTTCCTCCCTGGATGTTTGGAGAGTTGAAATAAAAGCTTAAAATACACTCATGGGCCAGGGGCAAGGGCTGAGCCCAAACACCCCAGATCTGTTGGGCCGCAGGAGGGGGCAGGCCTGGGAGCTGCATCCCTGGGTTTCAGGGCTCCATGCACCATATCTCCCAGGGACATTCACAGTTTTAGCAGAAACTCCAGGAAATGGAATGGCCATCTGAACAAGAACATCCCAGAAGATGGCATTCCAGGCACCACGAGGCGGAAGGGAGGTAATGGGCTAAGGCGGTGGGCTGGTGCTGTGACCCCACAGCCCTCCCAACACCTCTTGATTCAAATTCTTTTTTACAAATGAGTCTCAAGTCTGAGACAAAGGGACCCACATTACACACAACTCCAGGCCGTCCCTTCTTCCTCTGAGTTGTGTATATTGTCTACATGTTTATTTTTTACTGAGAAGAGCTTCTGAAGTCACACAGAGTGATTGAGACACGTGGTCCCTTTTAATCCTCCCAACGACCCCAGCCAGTGGGTATGATGGCCGGTGTTTGTAGATGAGGCTGCTGGGGTCCCAGAGGGGCTCAGTCAGTGCTTGTGGGCCCGGACCAACTCAGGTCGTCTCCTTGCCAGGCACTCTCACGTCTGCAGACAGACGAAGGCTGGGTGCACATATGGTAGTGCTGCCAGCTTGCCTTCCAGCTCTGTCCTTGGGCAGGAGTCCCTCCTGGTCCCCTGGGGGAGGGGGATCAGGTCATCCACGGTTTGACCTCCACTTTCCAGCTGGTCTTGTATTGCTGCACCCCCCACCAAGGGTGGTTATGCTTTTACTGCAAAGCTTCTGCTTTCGACATCAGTCCCCTGAATTCACAACTCTGGGCTAAATGGTAAAATGGGTTTAATATGTCTTCATCTCCCCATTTTATTTTTATTTCTTTACATTCTTCAAGCTCTACTTTGACAAGAATTTTTAAATAAAAGGCTCGATCCATTCTGCAAGTGTTGGTTAGTTTGTGGTGTGTGTGTGTGGATGTGAGCCACATGAGTGTGGGCATTTTAACCCACTGTGCTGATTCCCAAGTGGGGTACCACACCTGCATCCCTGGGAGCCTGTTAGAAATGCAATCCACCGAGCCCCGCCCCAACCCACTGAACAGGAAATTGGTGGGGCTCAACCCGCCCTCTGCGTGATTCTGTCGTTTGATAAAATTTGAGAACCGCTTTCTTCAGTATAATCCAGTTGTTTTATGACTTGTTTCTTAAGGTAGAAACACGTGAACAATAAGAGGTGTGAGTAGACTTTTTCTTTTTTTCAAATGTCTTTGTTCATTATTTAACTGACAAGCACGCATGTGTCTGTGTACACATGTGTGCACACGCGCACATATACACTCATCCATCTTCCAGACCTTCTCAGATTTTGAGAGGCCTCCCCTCGACACCCAGCTCTTACTCTTGGGGACATTCAGTCATTGAGAAAAGCAGGTCTCCCTACTTCACACCAAGGCAGTGGTTTCAAAGAGAATGGCTGAAGAAAGCGATGACGAAGCCAAAGGAGGAAAGCTGAAGTGGTGGGATTTTAGGCACCTGGATGAGTGATGGTGGAGGTGATGGGGTGATGGTGGTGATGGTGGTGACGATGGTGATGATGGTGGTGATGGTGGTGATGATGGTGATGGTGGTGATGGTGGTGATGGTGGTGATGGTGGTGATGATGGTGATGGTGGTGGTGGTGGTGATGGTGGTGATGATGGTG
>PVJL010008951.1:0-61759 GCA_004026885.1 Lyroderma lyra
GTTTTATAACGTGTAAAGCTGTGTGGTTAGGACTACAGTATCTTTGGCACTGAGGTGCACAGATTGTTCTTCTGTTTCATCTTTCGGTTTGTGGGGTGTTTGGGCTGTGTGGTAGCAGGAATTTTGTCAACCTGAGCCTCCTAGGGGCAAACCTGGGGTTAAGTCCAACGGAAGAGAAGTTTGTTTTGTAGTTTAATCAGGTCAACGGTGACAGGGTCCTTTAAGGAAGCATACTAATTAGGGCAGCCCTTTCTACTCTCTGCCTAGCTGGGTACTGTCAGAGTGTTGAGGAAACATTGATATACACCACACGCCCCGTTAATAAATGACCGTGGAGGCCAAGGCTGAGTGAGCTTCTATAAAGGAAATGGGGAACGTTGGATTGGAAAGCTGACCTACTCACCTTACTCTAATGATTAACTTTAAAGTATTTAAAACCTCTGATTGCTTACACTGACTGTTTCCCTTCATGAGAGTCAGTGGGGACAACTTTTACAGAATACTAACACAATACAAAGGAGAGCCAGAGGGAGGCCACTATTTAAGTGTGGCTGGCCTTGATAAACAGAAAATTGAGGGCTTTAAAAGTCATTATGCTTTGCTATTAATAAAAGGATGCGGAGGTACCATTCCCCAGGGCGCTCCTCTTCCCATTCACGGCGATGGCCGTGGCTTCCTGCACCCCGTTTTGTGGCACACCCACTGGAAAGGCTGTTGTACAACTGCCAACTCCGTGGCAGGCAAAACTGACACACTTTGCCTGTCTTGGTTTTGCAGGATGGCGATGAAAATAGTCGGGCTGCTGCCTGTGAGATTTCCCTCTCCTGGAGTTTGCAAACACGGCTCGTGTCCTAGATGTGCTGCATTTAAACAAAGTATGTTACCCCGTTCCTTCCGTCAGGAGCTGGGATTGTCACCATTTGGTGATTTCTGATGGAGCAGGAAATCTCATTCCCCGCCGCATATACATGTGGATGGAAGGAAAGCAATATTTATGGCTCATGCTTGGAGACCAGATGCTGCGTGGTAACTCTCTTTTGTAGGATTGAGGGAACCTGAAGCCCAGAAGCATAGCAATGGGCTATTTTTTTAGTGAGGAGGACAGGCATATGGAACATGTAATCATTTTCTGTTTCATTTCATACCTGATTGTATCGTGCTGTCTATCATGGTTGGCTTTTCCGTGGTCAGCACGCTGGTCCCACCTGAAACACAAAACAGTAACATATAAAAGTGAGAAAAAGGAGACACTGTATGTAATATGCCATAGAGGAATGTTGGATGATCACATACATTTGAGAGAGGCAAACATTGTCCATGGGAAATCCTTGCTTTAAAGTCAGCTATTGTAAGTGCTTTACTTAAATTGTGCTCACCACAATAATATCAAGTTCAAAGAAACTGTTCTCTTTTCACCCAGCCCACTTATTCATAAAGCATCCAGACAGTGTGGAGAGCTTGAGACTTCATTCCAAGACTTCCCTGATTCCCAGACTGAGCGTGGCATGCAACTGCAACAGTGAAAAACAAAGGCCTCCAAGTGTCCGCTGTGATTTGGGTGTTATTAATAAACCTGACCTAGACCTCTGAGCTTCAACCGGTTTCCCAAGGTTTCAGATATGTGCCTTTAGGGGAGTTGCAAGGCCGGTCCCACAATGTATTTTAAAAACTGAAGGTTTAAAGTGAATAACATTTCTTTTTTTTTTTTTCTTTTTTTTTTTTTTGCTACGATGGTTGTTTATTTTTCCCCAAGGACAGATATTCTGCCCAGTATGTGGTTTGGAGAAGCTGCAGGAAAAGGGGAAAGGAGAAATATTTCTTCACAGTTCCAAGAAACTGGAGATTGCTCAAACAACACCCTGAACAATGTCAGCATTCAATCAGTTTGGGTCAACTTTGTTTCAAAGCTGCTAAAGAAATTCCTGGTCGGGGCCCACGTGGAAACTTAGCGGTACGCTCTTTTTCTCTATCTTAATGAACTCCTCCACTTGCTGCTCTTCATCATTACGGTACTTCTGTTTTAAAGTAGGGTTCTTAAACTAGCCAAACCACAAGAATCACCTGAAAGCTTGTTGAAATCGTGGTTTGTAACCCAATGACCCTTCTCAGATCTCCCTGAGAACCAGAATCTCTAGGGGTGAGCCCTTGAAATCTGTATTTTTGATAGCTTCTTGAGTGTGTCTTACCCATTAAGCTCAGGAAACCCTGGTTTGCTTTTTATTACTTAGGTGTTTGAGAAACGCATTTCTCCTTATGGGTCTGCACCGTAGATCATGATCAGAGATGATCTGTTTGCTATTGCAAGACTTAACATCCTGGGAAGACTGAGGGTAAGGGCGTGGGGTGGGCCCCGTGTGTCACGAAAAGTTTTGGGGGTGCTTATAAGGTGCCATTGTATACCTTCCAATAATTCAATAAAGATTTGCGATGATCTCTGCCTGGCCAGGCCCTAGCCCTATCCTGCAGCTCCCACAGATAAGAAATCATCCAGATCATGAATCAGAGCTGTAAAATTGTGCTCTTGGAATGGTCTGAGGATTTCTGAGCTAATCGGCTGCAGCACCAAGTCACGTTATCCTGCTGTCCCAGTAACTGTGCCGGCTGAGTGGTCACATGTACGTGTGGCTTCAATGAGGCAGGCACGAGGAAGAAGGAATTATATATATTATGGGTTAAGAAGGTGAATCTATAATGGCAGAATTGGAGGGAGGCCAGAATACATTAGCATTCTGGTTCCAGTGGCCTCATAGGAGAAAAACTCAAGGTGAAAATTCACTTTTTAAAACCAATGTGCATTATCAGTTGTGTTGTAGCTTGGGAGCCAGGTTCTGCTGTTGGGTACACACAGATCCAGTGGGAAATTTGGCCTCCTGATGCCTTTGAAGCCAATTGCAATATCTAATGACTTCAAAGGCATTTGCATATAAGTAACTTCACCTTGGCAATCAAATATGGGAGAGCTAAACCTCTCCTCATTTCCATGCATTTGGTACATTTCGCCTGTAAATCAGTGTTGTTTGTAACTAGTAAGCATTTTGCTACAATACTTATCTCCCTCTATATACAAATAGGTCACCCGAGGAGGAGAAATTAATGCAACAACATCTGCTTTAAGGCACTAAACACTGCTAAAGAAAGCCTTGATCCCAATTTCCGTTTCCCACCTATCAGGGTTAAAGTGAGAATGCTTCTCGTTTGGTTTTAATGTACTGAACATTCCAAGTTTGCAGCTCTGACAGTAAAGCCTGTGCCAGAATGATCAAAAAGGGTGCAAGGTTGTGTGTACGCCGAGATGATTTGTTCACATGCCTGCTTAGGTGAAGGCTTTGCTCCTTGCAAACATTTATATATGAGCACACCCTTTTTCAGAAAAGGATAACAAGCAGCTTCATAAAGCAAAATTGGCTATAATGCAATAAATGAATAGAAAGCAGGAAATACTTTCTAAAATCCCTTCTTGATGGGGGCATTAAGTGGGCATTATGAATACCCCCAGAAGTTCTTAATGTATGAATGTATTGAGAGAATTATTGAGACTAATGTGCTGGACTGATAAAATCACTTATTTTTTTCTTTTTCTTTCTTTCTTTCTTTCTTTCTTTCTTTCTTTCTTTTTTTTTTTTTTACCATGGTTAATATTTAAAAAAAAAAAAAAAGAAAAGAAAAGAAAAAAAAGAATGAACTCTTTTCTATCTACATAAGAAATAATTTAAAATGCTGTAGATAAACCACAACCTTATACTTTTAAAGGATTGCCAGTGCTGCCACTATAAATGACCCATTTTCTGTGGTTTGTAACTCATTGCCATACGCAATTTGCTCCAGGCTAACATACTTGCCCTATTTCATTCAAAGGCTTCAGTTTCAATTGATTCAGTCATGAACGGAGGCAAAAATGAGAAGGTTGGTTGTTCTGATATGAGGAGTAAATCTGAGGCTTTGTTCTAATCAATATTAACTGACCACTTTAGGGTATATAAGAAAAGATCCCTCTCCACAAGAGGGTAATTGAAAAGGGTATTCTGTGATGATTGTAGTCATTCCTTTTTACGAGGAATGTCACTACAGATGTGTGACAGGATCCACGAAAAGCCTGAGGTTTGCAGCAATGTTTATAGGCAACTCCGGGAAGGTTCCACGAGACCTGGTTCATAGAATGGTACTCTGTTTTTAACATCAGCTGTCAGGTTTTGAGCTTGCACTTGACTTCTTACAAAGAAAATGCCTCCGCATTAATTAGAGTAATTTTTGTGGCTTGTGGCTACTTATATACAAGCTTTGTTTGAATAGCCCATAGCAATGTAACATGTATGGGCTACATGAATGTAAGTGATTATCCTGGAACTTTGCAGGGAGACAGCCTTAGGAAGTGAGGTTTAAATGTAAGCCCAGTACATGGTACTAAATAGCTGAGATAATAATAAATACCTTATTCCATCTCAGAGTGCAGAGCTCTCTCACTCCTTCACAGGAAGTCTTTTGAAGTAACTAGAAATGTACTTTGGGACATGTCCTTCCAGATTTTACACGAATGCATTGGCCATCTTATTGGCCACTGAAATGACACAGAACACCTTCCGTTTCACTCATGGAAATGAATTATGTGGGCTCTTTGAGTCCTTTCTGGATAAAGATATAGACCTGCATTGAAAGGTTCATGTTTAATCTAAAATGAGAGTCAGGTGCTATATGTAACTGCATTTTGACCCAGGTAGCAGTACCTTTGGCAAACATAAGGTGAAAAATCCCAGTCCTTGGCTAATTTCCAAATGGTGCAACCCAATTCCCCACTTATCAACATTTCCTCTGCTATTCCAAGTGGAAGAGAGATCACTTTTTAGCTTTTAGGCTTTTAGGATATGATGGAGTAATACTCTAAATTAATTAATGAGGCATTTGGCACATCCCACCCCTGATATATTTGCCAGTTGGTGGTAATGTGAAATAACAATTAATGTTTCCTTTGTAAATTTTAAGGTAAAACGACTTACAAAAGCCTAACTTAAAACCTGCATTCCAAATATAAGCCTAATTTCATCAATTAGTCGGATAAACGATCCACTCCAAAATTCTAAAAAGGGTGTGGTTGGGTACGTGTCTTAAGCCCACGTAGCCATGGAGAAATTCTTAGTAAATTCTAGCCTTGCCTCTGAACATGGCTGAAGTGATTCTTTCAAATGGCCATGGCTCTTAAGAACAGGTTGACATGAGCAAATAAAGAGGCACGTGTTGCTGGGGCAGTTCTGCCACCGCCCTGACGCCCACCGCCATCGGGGCCTACACAGACACGAGGCAGTCCCTAGCCGGGCTCAACAACAGCACGAATTGAAATGGCACTGCAATGGGGTGAGGATGGTTTCTGCACCTGTGAGCTGGAAGTCATCACCTGTTCCACTGTGGCAGTTGGCCTGGTCGTCGTCACATTCATCCACCAGGTTCCCGTTGGGAGTGGTCGGTCCAGCTGTAGGCGCTAAAACAAGACCCAAGAATGGTTATCTCGCACCTCCCAACCGCATCCCCAGGCCTCTGGCTGTCGCATCCGCTAACGCGTTTGCAGAAAACTCTCATCTGTGACAAGGAGGCCAGGAGCACGGTTTACCTCCCCTTCAGGAGCTGCACAGACTTAGATTTTGCAGGACCATTGGGGAGTACTTTGTTTGGGTATTTGATCTGTATCTGCTGAAGAGCATTGGCTGCCTTAGCCTTTTCTACAGTATCTACAGAAACATCCTTTTGCTGAGAAGTTCTTGAATTCTCAGTGGGTATTTATTCATGACCCCGGAGTTGAGGACTTTGATGAGAGAGATATCGCTCGAACTGTTTTTCCTTTCATTTTCAAGGTGCTAGAGAACTCACTTGTCATCCAGTCTTTTAAATTCTTAGGACTTGCCAAGTTTGCTAAATTCAGATGATAATTTATCATTTTATTCCCCCAAGAAGAGTGCCAACATTCACTTTTAGTACAATATTGCTATATATGTATTTTAAAGAGGGGTTCCATTTCCATCAACCTGTGATCTCCCTCCAAAGCAGGTGACTGGGAGGACTTGTCTTAGATGTCCTGGGGGTCGTTTTACCTGGACTCCCAGAGGACTGCATTCCACTGCTGGCAGGTACTCCTGTATCTTTGAATTTGTAGATGAAAGGTATCCAACATTAATCAAAGACTGCTTTTGAAGTTCTTTAAATTTAGTTCGGTCTATTTTTTTTTTCAACCTGTTACTCATTTTTGCAATCTGTTTAATATTTTATAATGTACAGTTCTCTTGATGTTTGAGAATGGGACAAGATGCTAGGAGTGGGGTCATGTTCTCTAATAGCTTCGGGCCCATAGGAATGTGTTGGGAACTGCTGCTTTCTCAATAAAAATTGGACCTTGTCTGTTATTGTGCTTAAGGACTGAGCAGAGCTAAGACAAATGTAGACATGTAGCTAGTTTCAAGTTCCTCAACTACCCGAAAGCACACCCCAATAATAACTGGAAAATCAGTACATACAAATACTGTACACACCATTTAGGCACACAGTACACACTTTTTAAATGTGTACACACCTATTCCAGGCTCTACTTATTGCTCTCAGTGAATCAATAGAAAGCTCTCTGACAATCTAGAAGCTTGTCTTCACTAAGATGTCCTTGCTCTTGATGATGTGCCACTATTAAGTATTTTCAGCTCTTTTCAACTTGCTAGTTTTTATTTTATTTTTTAGCAGTCCTTATGGTTTTTACAAAGGAGGGGTTCTAAGATGGAAGTGGCCCAGGGCATTGCTGAGATTAAATTGAAAACAGTAGAAAGTGAATGATTTTTAAGTCCTAATTTTAATACTTGAAAATATTTTTTTCTTCTGTGGTTCTCTAATTGTTTCTTAGATATAAATGCTAGCCCAAAATAGAATGGACACACAGGGAAGGGTAGGCTGTACCACATGCTCTTTGTCTGTCCCTCTAGGTATCCCTGTAGAACAAAGTAGATAGATATAATAAGGCCTGAGATTTAAGGAAGAAGAAAAGCTCTCCCTTTCACCAAACGTGTTAAAAGCTTAGATGTTACTGTCCCGGATGTTAGTTTCTCACATGGCTCGGGGCAACTTCCTCACTTCAGTGAGAGCTTGGAAACATCTGCAGCAAATCCCTTCACCAATAATTTCTACCCCGCTCCAGAGTTGACACTAGCAAATTGCCACCAGGCTCAGTCTTTTCAACCATCCATTCATTCCACCTCCTAAATCAGTGTTGCTTCCCAGAACCCAGGCTAAAGACTCTCTTGTCCAGAGGACCACATTTCTCAGTAAAATGAACGAACGTGTCTGCCGTTGGCTCAATCTGCCCATCCCTTCTTTTTCTTGGCATCTTTGCCAAAGCCCTGGCACATGGTCGTTCTTGGTCTGTGTTGATAGTGACTGGATAATTCAGAGGTCTGGGACACGACTACGGATTTGGAAACAGCCACACAATAAAGAATGAGAGATAACAGCCTGCTTTTATATAAGCAGATAGAAAAGTAGCTATGAATTATTCACTAGTATGGTGATTCACAGCTTCAGATTCTACAGAGTCTTTAAAAAGTGCCTTAAAAAGTTTTATGATATTTAATGTGTTCAGAAATGTAATTACATTTCAGTAGCTGAAAACACCCATAATTTTGAAACTATAAGAAGGTAATACTAAAAAAGCATTCTTTAAAACAGCTATCAGCATATGCCCAATTGATTAATATCTGGATGCAAACAATAGCTGTTCTTTGAGCTAACCTTTCAACAAAGACCTTTATGGAGACGGAAAAGTTTACGTAAAGTTACTCATTTATGCCCAAATCTAAGGCAGATGGGAATTCTAATGCACAAAAGCATTAGATGGTACAACAAAGCAACCATCATATCATTTTTTTCAAACATTCGTCTCATTTATTATGTGATAAAAAATGCAAAAAACAGAATAGTTCTGAGATAAATGTGGGAACTGAATTTGTTCTTGATATGACCTTCATATGATAGCTTAAGTTTATTCAGTAGCATCCTTAAACAGACCTCATTGTACATTCACATACATTATCTTATATAAAGTTTTTGTCTGCAGCAGCCAACGAAGTTCATCTCAGAATGTCTTGATGTTTCAGTCTGTCGAATGCTGCTTTCTGCTGATATGCAGAAGGTAATCAACTCTGCCTACAGGAACCTAGATCCCACATAGACTTCGAAACAACACTAAAAATGTCAAAGGGATTGGTGTTTGCCAGGGTTTTGGGGAGAAGAAAGAAGGAGGAGGGGGAAATTGTTTAATGGGTACGGGGTTTTACTTTGGAATGATGGAAATGATTTAGAACTAGATAGAGGTGGTTGGTGGCACAAATAATTGTGAATGTACTAAATGCTACTGAATTGTTTGCTTTAAAATAGTGAATTTTGTGTGGGGTGAATTTTGCCTCAATAAATGATTACTTTTTTGAATCAAAAGAGACAACCCCACAGAATCTGAGGATAGTTATGCAAACAACCAAGACAAAAGAAGGATTCTGTAAGCACTGTTTTGCTGATTAGAATATGCTAGAATAGGGATATCCACTCTTTTGGCTTCCCTGAAGCCAAATGGAAGAATTGTCTTGGGCCACACATAAAATACACTAACACTAATGATAGCTGATGAGCTAAAAAAGAAGGTCACAAAAAGATCTCATGAGGTTTTAGGAAAGTGTATGAATTTGTGTTGGGCCCCATTCAAGCCCTTCCTGGGCCACACACGGCCCGTGGGCTGTGGGTTGGACAAGTTGTGCTAGAATGTTGAACCTTAGGACTGGCAGGCACAGAGAGATGCAAGATTACCCAGATAAAAATGTGGCAACTTGTGACAGTACCATCAGTGACATAAACGCATGAAAATGAAAAAAAAGAAATCTAGGAAACTAGAAGGGACTCTGAGCATTGTAATTACCTTCCAGTTCACAGCCCAGGAGCTCCATTCTTAGCCCCAGGCCACCATGAGTGGCTCTCTCAGGGTAGATCCTGATGAACCGTGTGGAAAGAGGTGGAAAGGTCCGTAGCTCAGGTGTATCATAGTTGCTATTGCCTTCAAAAGACTGTGAAGCATGAAAAAACACCAGTTACTAATCAAACTTCCCTTTAGGGAAGAGAAATAAGGTTTATTCTACCACTTCCTAAATGGCTGACATTCTCTCATAAATGAGAAAGAAAAAAAAAAAACAATTAAACCTTTTCTAAGAAGTGACAGATGTCATTTCTCAGAACCCAGAATACGCACTGAGGCTATACCAGAAGCTTTAATGAGACACATTTTTAAATGACATGCTGATGTGCCCAGAAGCAGTGACACTTTTACCACATCTTTGAGGTAGACGACACTAACTCAGGAAGAGAGCTTATAAGAGACACCACATTTTCAATAACTACTCCCGTTATATTCTCTTAAATGAGCGGGTCCTCTAGGACGAGGACGGATTAAATTCCTAAATTAGGAAAAAGTAAACTTAATGTAGTGCAAATGCTGTTTATTCAAGAACTTGGGCTATTCCAACCACTTGAAATTGCTGTTTACTTAAGCAGTTCCACCAGTTGAAGGCATTTGTGTCATAGATAAAAGACCTTCTCATCTCAGGAAGGGAACGACAGTCCTGTCTGTTAGGTGATGTTCTGCTCTCTGGCTGAATTGCACCTGACTCGAAGTCACTGTGACCTTTTTTAGGAGCTAGGCTACCCAGTGCTGATCCTGCTTCTGGGTTATTTTATTTCCCTTTTTATAGTGTGTGTGGGGGTTCAAAATCCTTGAGTAGAATCAGAAGATACTGGAGCTATGACTAGGCCTGTTTTCTTTTTCAAGAAATGTATAAGCCTCCCTATATCCTCTTTTCCTAGCATCATTCTTAATCCGTCTAGAACAGGAGGAGGGGAGGGAGATTAGAAAATTTGAACTGCTTTATTACTGGGAGTGCCCTTCGATTATATCAAATATGCTATGATATTTACTGGTGAAAGGCACTGTTCTAAGTGCTTAAATTATATTAATTCATTGAATCCCCAAGACAAGTGCAAGAGGTAGGTTCTATTATTACCTTTGTTTTACAGATAAGGCATGGAGAGGTCAAGCCATTGGTCCATGGCCAGATGTTAGGTAAATGGCAGAGCCAGGATTCAAACCTAGGCAGTCTAAAGTGGTGCCCTTCACTACTACACTGTTATAATGCCTCTGCCCTTAGAAATAATCTAGTTTAATCTCATTTTAATAGAGATCCAGGAAATTAAGTTCTTTGCTCAAGGCCATATATTTGCTGCATTTTGCCATGTATAATGTGCTCCCATGTATAATGCACACCCACAGTTCTGGCCCAAACTTTCAGGGATAAAATCTTTTGTTTTAATTTTTTAAATTGCTGGAGTTACACTTTTAACTCATAAGCATAAATAAAGGAATTAAAAACATTTGTATAGATATGAAATTAGTACTACCCATGTATAATGCAGTTCTTTATTTTCCCTCACAAATTTGGGCAAAAAAGTGTACATTATACACTGCAAAAGACTGTAGTTCCATTAATTTTTCTTTAAATGCTGTGTAGTTTGGGCCACCAATCCTGGTAGGTCAGATTGAGTGGATGGCCAGCCCCAGGCTGTGTCTGTCAATCATGAGTGGGACCCACACCCAGCAGTTGGGTCATAAAGCAGCCAAAGATGCCATCACCTCGTCATGGAAATACCATGGCAAAACGGGGAACACATGTAAGAGAAGACAGACAGTTGAGTAGGTTGTGACATATTTAAGGGTTTTTGAGTTCTAGAAGTAAATTAATTGGTCTTTTTCAACTCAGGAAAGCCTCCAGGAATCTGAAAGTATGTGGTTAAAATAGACCTACTTCTCCAATTAAGGTTTCCTTCTATTATTTTCAAGACTAAATTCCCTATTGGGTGGGGTTTCTCACTCTTGATAGAACTGCAGTGGCTGCCAGGAATTGAAAATCTGACATATATTACTGTTAGGCCCAATTAAGTGTTGTCAATAAGATAATAATTATAGTGCAAATAGCATTATTACACATGCAAGTTCTGCCTATGTTAACATAGCTCCAACAATCATAGAAGAAAAGCATTTATATCTATAAAATCCCAGACTCTTCTGCTAATTTTAACTTGAGCAAAAGATTAGAACAATGTAAATACAGTATAAAAGCTGTCAGTGGAGAGCTGGGAAGAATGTTATCAATGAAGAGCCATATGGAATGGGGTTAACTTTGCTAGAATAAAATTGTTCATGCATTATCTGTCCTTCTGCTAATCATGTTTTGGAAGAAGCAGGCTTTGAGTACGTAGATATTCTATCTGCTCCTGTAAACTCTAGTTAATTCAAAGACTCTGATACACCTTGTCCATCGCACACCATTTGAGAGTAGGAAGCAAGGAGAGGGAAGAAAGGACTTTAAATTCCTCAAAGTGCTGTTTTATTTCACAAAACAGTACTTATTTTTCTGTTATATAAAAGGTACCTAAGCAGGTAACGTTCATTTGCAAGTTTAAATATACTATGTTTTAAGTATCTTTATATAATTTAAAAATACGTGCTGCTCCTAAATTGTACGTTTTAGGAGTTTCCTTTTTGAATCTTTAAGATTTTATTTCTGGGGAAGGGCATTTAGGGATCACAGATTAGGCTCTATGTAAACGATATAGAAGCTTTTGTGGTTTTCAATGTCATAGGAAGATGATAGTGACTGACAGAATCCTATTTCAGGAATAAAATTGAACACATTCAACCAGTCATGCATGGAGTTTCCTGTTAAAATTGAAAACTGTGTTGGCCTCTTGTGGAATTCCATACGAGATGTATTATAATGGATAGCTTTAGCCTTGGTTGCAGATATGTGGACTGCACGACAAAGGGAAGCTTATGATGCACTCTATCCAGAGCATATTGTAATTTGTTCTTTGTCTCTCTTAGAACCCTGGTGTTGAAGAACATGTCACAACAGCACACACTGCCACGCGACAGCAGCTCCGGGAAATTGTTGATCTGCAGGATATTCACACGTCATAATAAAGTCACAAGGCTCTCTACAGAGAAGACTGCCCTGATAGAGAACTCCAGCTTCTGACATTTATTTTACCTTTTCTTTCACCGAAACCAGAGGGGGGCAGACGTAAAAGGGGAAATGAAAGGGACACAAGAAAAAAAGTAGCCTCACATGGATGATAAAAACACCGGAACTGTTTTAGAAACCACAAGTTCACAAGGGGTGAAATGGGAGAGAAATTCTTACATTTCTGACAGCATCACCCCTGTGGGTGGGTGGCTGACCCACACTGGTGGGGGACAGGGCCGTCTCGACAGAGCCCTACATCTGGACAGAGTGGGAGCTGGCAGCACTGTCCCCAGCTTCTGTTTCCTGCCTGCCACACCGGTGCCAGAGTCACTATATTAAGCCACATCCCCACACTCGCTGAGAGTGGGAGCAAGGATAATATTTGCTCCAATTAGCTAGAATCTTCTTTCCATAAATGGAGTAGGTCCTGGGCCAAGTGGGGATGGGAAGCTAGGACCAAAAAGCCAACTGCATTGGATATCAGAAGAACCATCAGCTGAATACCATTCCCACTTTGCATACAGAACTCTCTGCGGGTTGTTACTTATTTTAATCTCAAACCAGCTTCCAGGCTACCCAGCCTACTTCTGGGCATCCTTTCCTAGTGGGCATTGTGCAGGAAATGCAAACAAAATTAACCATCATCAGCCTTACTAACACATAACCACTAACAAAATACCTGTTTAGTTAAAAAACATGGTACTATGTATTCTGGTGAATGTTGGAATTTTTATGTAAAGATTTCCTTCCCCTTTCACTGGATCATCAAGAACCAACTACATTCCAAAAGCTTCCAGTGCATAAAAATTACACTTAAGCATCACTTATAACAAACAGCCAAAGGTAGAATCAGCCCAAGTGTGTGTTAATGGATAAATAGATGAACAAAACGTGGTTGATACAAAGAATGGAATATTACTCAGCCTTAAAAAGGAAATTCTGACACATGCAGAAACATGGATGAACCTGGAAGACGTTATGCTAAGTGAAAGGGGCCAGTCACAGAAGAACGAATACGGTATGATTTCACTTATATGTGGCACCTGGAGTAGTCAATGTCACAGAGGTAGAAGGTAGAGTGGTGCTTGCGTGGGGCTGGCGGAGCGAGGAAGGGGGAGTTATGGCTTAGTGGGTACAGACTTCCAGTTTTGCAAAATGAGAGGGATCTGGAGATTGGTTGCCCAGCAATAGAAATATGTTTAACATTGCTGAACTGTACACCTAAAAAGGTTAAGAGGCTAAATTTTGTTATGTGTATATCACCATGAATAAAAAAAAAAACACTTCAAGGAGGGATGGGTGACAGAGGGGGAAAGGGGGAGGGTTAACTGATGGATTAGAATTTACAGAGAGATTCTGAGTTTCTACAGGATTGCTGCTGTCAGTCCCCTGGTCCCCACCCTCACACTGCCCTGTCTCCTGTCTGTGTGGACCTATCTGCCATCCTTAAGGAGGGCAAGATGACGAGCAAAACAGCTCTTTCCCTATTTACCTTAGACATTACTTTCTACACCCCGATCCTGCATGCCCTGGAATTGGGGGTCTTCCTAACACCATCCCACACCTCCACTGGTCTCACCGCTAACAGGGGGAAAGTCTTGCTTCCTCAGGACCAGGCCAGAGGTCCTTGATGTCAGTCGAGGACTTGAGGACGGACTCCCTCCCGGCAGCCCCTCCCTGCCCCTGGCCCTCACCTTCGCCTTGCGCTTGCTGTCATCCATGATGTGTTTCCAGTCCGAGCCGTTGTTGCTGTACCCAATCTTGAACTTCCTCATGGACACCTTGTTTTCCCGATGCTTCCCGCCCTGAATGATGACGCCCCTCACCATCTTCTCCTCCCCCAGGTCCACTTGGAGCCACTCGTTCATGTATGGATGAGGGGCAGGTGGCAGTACCCAGCCGGAGCGACTGGTCACAAGGCGAACGTTTTCGGGCATCCAGTTCCTGTCACCCTGGTTTGAAGCTGTAATCTGGGAGTCGGAGATCAGTCCAGACACCATGCCCAGCATTCCAGAGCAAGGATAATCTAGGAATGAGAGAGAGAGCAAAAAATGATTGTCTAGAAGTCTCCATGCTTAGAAAGAGACTACAGCATAGTGAATACAAACACTGCCTGTACCCATGCAGACCAATGTTTACATTTCTGGATCATTCGACATTGAACTAGAGCCTTCCATCCCCCAGACCTTTTCTCTACTCTTTCAGAACTCCCCTCCCTACACTACATTCAAATAAATAAACTCTTTCTTTTAAATAAATAAACTCTTCAATAAAAACGTACATTTCCCCCTTTTTGAGTTTTTCTAAGGCAATGAATGACATCATAGATATTTTTTATATCTTCTACAGCAGCCCAAGTAGCTTCTGAGTATAAGTAGGGTATCGATCATTGATTAATTGATGGATGACTTACAAACAAAAAGTTCAGCGCTTCAATTAGTTTCCTTTCCAAATGGTACATCTCAATCAAGGACATGCCCAGGTATAGTAATCTATTTTTCTTTGAAATAACTGAATTCTGCATAATATAATCAAAAGTCAGCCTAAAAGTATAACCATCTTGAGTGGCGTGTATCTAATACAATTAAACTATGGCCATGTTATCCACTGACCCTTAAGAATTAATTACTGAGATACTTTCCCCATCAATGGCTATGCAGTTCAGGTCACATCATTTCTTTATTCAAACATTCGGTACCTGCTTGCTTAGGAGCATGCCAGGCCTTTCACAGCATATCCTTGCAAGGCCTCCCCTCACTCGACCCCTCGGGTAGAGACAACTGAAGGATAAACTTCCTCACCTGGGAGGGATGGGGCTGGGAAGGTGGGAGGCTTTCTCTCCTGTTTCCTCCGTGAGGAATTCCTCATCATCTTGTCCTTTCCACTATCTGAACCATTTAAAATCTTGACCTATTTTCAAATGCTACATCATTTATTCAATTTCCCTGGTCTCCCCCCTTGGCCTTCCTTTTCTGGAGGTCTTCACCTGCACTTCACTGCATTTCTCAGCCACTGATGACCATACTCCTCTCCTTGGATTGCTGCTATTTGCCTCCCCACACTTCAAGTTCAGCTCCTTGGATTACTGAGAGCATGAACCAAGTCATACTTAAGATTTTTCTGTGACTCTTGTGCCTGCTTTATAAATAGTATTTGCTCAACAAATATTTGTTGAATGAGATCAACTTATTAACACTTTAAAAGGCAGCTGCCCATTTCCCAAGCATCTCTCCCTATATTTCAGCCATAGTAGTTGCCCCAGGCTGGGATCTGGAAACCAAGAATAAATCCCATGGGGATTAAAGAAAGATTTACAAAAACTATTTAACTGGGGAACTATGGAATTATAGTGTTAAAAATAGAAATCACATTTTTGGTCACTGTGGTCACACCTGCCCGATTCAAAACCAGCTTTTATAAAGAAAAGGTTTAGTTGGTAACGAGGACCAGATGTTAACCATTTGGAGAAAAACATAATTAACTTCAATATTGTAAGGAGAGCAGAACCTTTACCAGGTTAATGTTCTTTCTCGAATGCAGAGCTGGCTAAGGGGACGTTTACAAGCCCCAAACCCAGAAATACCCAACCCCCACTCAGCCATCAGCCCCGGAGCACAGTCAGACTGGCCTCCCTTCTGTATGTCTGCCTCATCCAGAAAGAACAATAGAGAGGAAATGGATTTGCCTTTGACCAAAAGCTATGTGATTCTTTTAGCAATAATTAAGAGAAAACATATATTAACAATTCAAGGTTTGAATGGGATGTTAGGTTCTAAATCTAGTCTTCCATAGTTGCTGGCTCAGATGTGCTGAGCCTGGCTACATGTCAAATCCTTGGAAACAGTGTTGCCAGATTTCACAAATAAGCAATCAAACAAAAACAATAAAACAAGAAGCAGGATGCTAAACTAAATTAGAATTTCACACAAGCAAGGAATAAATTTTTAGTGGAAATACGCCCCAAACATTGCATGAGATAAAAATGTATTTGTCTTATGCAGAAAGTGACAGTATTAGATTTAACAAGCAAACCTGTATGGATTTTTCCTAGTAACCCTGTGGGCAAAGCTTAAAACCAATTGTAGATGGAGAGATGAGTTCTATGATGGAAGACTGAGGTGGTTATTTTCACCGACAAAATACTCTTTTACAATAAAATTTCTGTATTTTGCTAAATCAGATATCAGTGTACCAATTTTCGAAGAAGAAGAAGGTAGTAATTGCATTGGATGGACAAACCTGAATGAGCATAATTTAATCTTCCCTTGATAACTCAGAAAGTATCTTTGGATGTTGTGGTGCCTAAGATCATCCCTGAGAATTTCTGATTAACATAGAAACACACTAATGTGTGCTGAAGCACCAGTTACTACACTTCTGTTTAACAAATACAAGTCAACAGAGTCTGTAGTGTGTTCTCATATATTAAGTAGTAACCTTCCAAGATTAATTTTATCAGTTTCCATCTTTGCCAAAATGATGAAGTCTGCTTTGTCAAAACAGTAAAAAATGTACGTCTGTTAATTTCCTATGAAGTAAATTGGTTTGGTAGAACCTTGTTTCTATGTCTATATGGTGACACACTGTTGTATGCTCTGGATTTTCCAGTCTTACTAATTTCAAAAAATACTTTCTGAATTAAAAATTAGGTTAAAACTTGGGGCACTGGAGGGATATGTTCATATGGTAACTTTTAATGCAATAGTTTTTAAAAACTCCGATTGAGTTAGGACCCTCCTACACAAGAGGAGAGGATCAAATTTTAAGACCCATCCCGTTTCTCAGAAGGCACGGATCAAAGTGCAATTCATTCATTCATTCATTCAAAAATAAGTGCAATGAGCACTTACTATCTTCCCGGCTTAACAGGACACAACAGAGAACGAGGCAAACGTGGTCCCTGCTTCCATGGATCTTCCAGCCTATCAGGGACATTTGGTCTTCTTTCATTAGTCTCTGCTATGAGGGGACCGTCACCTCTAAGAGAAAGTTTTCTGCTTCTGGTCCCCAAAAGCAAACACTGATATTGTTTCACTACAGTTTCTGTTTGCTGAGGCTTATTCTAGGTTCAATTGATTGAGCATCACGAACTGCTTAACTTACTGGGTACCATTTAGGGAGCACTTATTCGAAACCAGGTATGTCACAAATATTCTTGCACTGACTCCTCATTGTAGCTGAATGAAGTTTCATTTTACTGATCCAGAAATGAAGGTCGGAGGGACTGATGTCTTGCCCAGGGTCACCCACTCACTAAGTGGATGGTCCAGAGCCAAGCCCAAGTACACACACACTCTCTGTTCATGTGACCGTCATTATAAACATGCTGGCCTCTCCCAAAACCCACCTCAATTGATTATTTGGAGATTGTAGCTGTCTTACTAGAGAGAAAGTATCTAAAATAAATTAGTGGTCATGATGAACAGATTATGCCTGTGAGCCGAAAAGCAGGATCTTCTGAGAAACAAAAAGGCTTTTTAAAATTGTTTTAAATGAGAATACATGTGAAAATATCAGAATATGCTATTTTAGACATCTATGTTTAAATAACTAAATCATGTAACTAATTTTTAAAAATCCCATAAATGATTTGCCTTCTTGATGTGTGAAGACTTACAGTTAGAATTAACTCTCAGGAAAATCCTTGTGACAATGAAAATCGAGCATTTCAGATTTAAGTATATATTTTTATTTAATGAAAAGGAGAGCTGAGACACATTCAGGCAGACGCATTTGTAGTCTTTATGAAATTTACCTCACTTTCTTTCTTTTTTGTCTTTTTTTTTTTTTTTTTTTTTTGGTACAGTGACACAAGATTAAGTTGGGTTAATAGGCCAGAACTTTCCACCCTGACCTCAAATGGTCTTAGATCTACAAATTTATGGATAGCCTCTCAAATTTGTAATGCTCTAAAAATCACCTAAAACTTTCTCTCTTGTGACTGCTGATCAAAAATAAAGCCAAGGTTATATCTCACTTTTCCATGCTTTCCCTCCTCTAGACCCCTCCCACCCAGTTCCTTCCTCCAAGGCCTTGAACTTTCTAAATCTTAGATCCTAAAACAATAAACACATCTCTCCCTAGGATGGAAATAAATAAAATTTTGGTAAGAAATTAGATGTTAGTTTTTACTTTCTAAATGGACTCTACTGTAAACAGTATAGTTTTATTATTTTTTTTTTTCTCCTTAGTTTGCTCTTCTCCAAATTGCTTATAATTTCATGGAATATTGCCCAGGTGATTTTTTTTTTTTTTTGCCTTCAAAAGTTGGTCTTTTCTGTCTGTAAAAATAATTATACTAAAGAGAGTAAAAATAAGAACAATAGAGTTGGCATTCATACAATAAGAAATTAAATGCCCCGAATATGTATACTAACATAGTATTAAAAGACAGTTTACAGACTTTTAAAAATTGTTCAGTTTTAATTATGTTTTGGTGAATCAGTTACTGGTTGTATTTGTGGACTTTTAAACTTACTCTAAAGGTTATATTGTACTTTTTTTTTTTCAATGAAAACATTGCAGGGTATTTATTTAAATGAAAAGGAATTCTAAATTGACTGCGGTTTACTTCAAAATACAGAGTGTGGTACAGGAAGAAATAACAGCAGTACTGATCGCCATAGACATACAGCGAGAATAACAGTCGGGACCACTATTTTACTCCCAGCTCTGTCCTAACCTGGTTGACATTTTTAGCTACTTGGTCTCTCAAATGGGTATCATCCATCTACTTACAGCAAATTTAACAGAGACTTCTAAAGTCGTATTAATGTCATAAGAAACAAACTAAAAAAACTAGATGGTCAAATTGATTTCTAATATTAGTATGTATATTCAATGAAAGATAGATATATATTGGGACAACACTTAAGAGAAAGTTTGTTAGGATGGTTAGTGGGTAAAAGGAGAAATTCTCGCAAGTTAAACTTTTTAAATGTGGTTCATGAGGCCACCTCTAGACTTCAAAATTAAAAAGATAAAGCCAGTGGAGAATATCCCATACTACAGTTATTTACTGTAAATCTACTAAGAACCTGCCAGCACCTAGGAAACAGGAATAAAAGGCAGGTGCTTGCTTTCAGGGAGCTTATGGTCTTGTGGAAAGGCAACACTTCACAAATACAATCTGTTAACCAGAACTCAAGCAACCGACAAAAAAATAAATAAATAAAAAATAAAAAGAGCAAATAATACTACATTTACCCAGAATCTACCAATCCCATGGGTGCTGGTTAACTGAAAGTCTACTGTATCTACCACATGCCAGCCTTTGCTAAGTGCTTTATATCTATGAGCTTACCCATTATCACAACAGCCCTGTGTGCTATGTACATCAGGGGTCCCCAACTGCCAGGCCAAGGACCTGTACTGGTCTGTTGGCTGGTTAAGAACTAGGTTGCACAGCAGGAGGTAAGTGGCAGGCCAGCGAGCAAAGTTTCATCTGTATTTACAGCCACTCCCCATCACTCAAACTGCCGCCTGAACTCTGCCTCCTGTCACATCAGCTGCAGCGTTAGATTCCCATAGAAGTGTGAACCCTATTGTGAACTGTGCATGAGAGTGATCTAGGTTGTGTGCTCCTGATGAAAATCTAATGCCTGATGATGTGAAGTGGAGCTGAGGCAGTGATGTTAGTACTGATTCTGTATTATGGTGATTTGTATAATTATTTCATTATATATTACAATGTAATAATAATAAAATGCACAATAAATGTAATGTGCTTGAATCATTCTGAACCATCTCCCCCTACCCCTGTCCATGGAAAAATTGTCTTCCATGACAGTGGTTTCTGGTGCCAAAAAGTTTGGGGACCACTGCTGGTCATTATTGTAACTGTCTTTCAGGTGAGATAACAGGCTTTGAAAGGTAGCAAATTGCCCAAAGAAATAATAGCACAAGTAGGATTTAAACTCAGATTTGTCTAACTCTAAATCCAAAGCACATGCTCTTACCTACAAAATGAAAATGACCACATTTATACAAAATGATTCCCGATCGTTAAAAGTTTACATACATCAAAAGTAGTTAATCTTCAAGCGGGAGCTTACCTGTTATCTTGCAGCCGTAGACTTCAAATCTCATAGATATGCCAGTTTCCCAAGTCACAGGTTTGATTCGGACAAATCGAGTTATGAGTGGTTTAGGGAAAACTCCAAACACAACATCTGTGGGGTTGGTGTTTCCCTGAAAGATCTACATGGAAAAACAAAAAGGCCTTTAGTCACAGACTTTTTGGATTAAAAATAAATCCAAAAATGTGTTTTCATAAATGTTTGTAAAAACTAGTTACAATTTCAGCATTGTCTATCCAGGTTGAGGTGGTGTTCATGACTTGTCATGCTATTTTTACAAATGATGGCAATCAGAAAGAATCACGTCTCATACAGAAGGTTGCCTTAGTCATCTATTCAATTTTCAGGGAGGTTAGAGCCTCCAAAAGTACTGTTACAATGATAACGTTTGTTAAAGAATATACACATTATCTAAAAATGTGGGAAATTATTAACTTCATCATAAGGACCTACAGAATGTTACAGACGTTTCGTGGGAACTCTCACTATTCTACTTTCCCAGGATCCCCCAGAAGCTGTGCTTTTTCAGTTCAGTGCAGCGTCTGGCTCTGTGAAAATTCTAGGCTATGTTGTCAGCGACAGCACTAGGTCGAGTACCTTTCTCCCTTTCAACTCCATTTCTTGATGAAAGATCTTTTCCCTAACATTAATTAATGACTCTAATCTTTTTGGGTTACGGGTAAAATTATATGTTAGTGGTCAAAATTAAAACGGAGTTATCAATGATATGTAACTGGAAATTGCTTTTCCAGTCTTCTGCTTCTAGTTTTAAAAACGAGTTGTTTTTTTCTAAGAAAGATGAGGCATGTAACTGCAAGTGCAATCAATGCCAGTCACAAACCGATTTTCCACAAGTTTTCACAAACCCATGGGTGGGGGCCACTCCACCTGGGCCTGGAGGCATAGCCCTGATCTCTAGCAAGATCTCTGAGGAGTGGAGATTGCCGTGGGACAACACCCTGGCACCCGATCTGCCTCAGGGGAATCTGAAAGCCTCCATTTTCCTGAGTTTTACTTCGGCACTGGCATGGGGACAGCCTGTGTACAAGCAACGGGCCTCAGCGTTATGCCTTGTGTGACGAGCACTCTGCTTCTCTCACAGCGGGGCCACAGGCCTCCTCACAGGTGGGGTAACTGGAGATTACTGGGCCCGTCAGAGGCCTGGAGGTTCCTCTCCACCTTTCCAGGTAAGTTCACAGTGGAAGACCACAGTTTCCCAAGGCTTGCTCTTCCCCTGGGAGAAATGGCTTGTAAAAGTCAAGATGGTGTTTTTATTATACTTCATTTAGCTTAAGTGGCCTGCACAACTGAAGAGAGTCAAATGCTTTACAAAGCTGGCTGTTAGCTTGATCCTGCTCCAGAAGTGATTTAATATCTTAATGTATCCCAGTCTGTGATGGCCTGCAGACTTCTGTCCTTCTCCAACATCTCTCTCTGGGATACAATCTGTGTGGGGGCATTTCTAATGACAAAGAAGGATGGATAGTTGTCAGAAGGAGTAGGGTCGACAAGTCCACTCGAGGGGGAGCCCAGCAGTCTAAGAGGGCTATGAGTGCCAACATGTGGCTCACCCTGAGGGAATTTTATGTTTGTTGAAAAACACACAAGGACACGCATTCCACTCAACATGAAGAGGACTGCTGAGGCTGTGATTGGTCCAAGGCTGCTCTTGCTGAGGTATAGCCAAGTCTTGCTGAGGAAAGAAGGAACGAGGGTAGAGGGCAGTGGCTGAAAGGCCCCACAGTACAGAGAAAGGTGGGTGGATTTCATTTTGGTTCAGTGAAAGAGCTCAGATAGGTGCCAGGTCTTTATCTGTGCTGAATCCTTATTCTTTCTGCCTCCTACTCTGAAAGCCCTTCTGTGTGCCAGGGTGCTTTTGATAGTGGAGCTAGGGTGAGCTGTGTGGATTGTTAGGCACCCCCTCAGAACCTGTGTGTGCCCTCTGAACCCGCCCCCCCCCATCCCCTGGGCCATGCGAGTAACTGATGGACAATGGCTGCAGAGGGGTCTTGGAGAAGTTGGCGTCATTTTTTAACAAAATGGTCTGAAGGTCTGGGGTCAGCTCTCCCAACTGTGTTCTTATGTTTGTTGGTGTGTCCTTGGCATTAGTGACTTTTTTTGGGGGAGTGGGGGAGGAGGTGAGGGTGTGTGTCTGTTTGAAATAAAAACCTGTCTTCAAAAAAAACTATCAGAAACAAGAATGAGCCATGAAACTCAGGGTCAGATTTACTTGTTTAACCACCATGAATGCTGACTACAAGTGCTTTTCTTCCCCAGATGGAGAATTGGTTCCATGTCCTCTCCGACTAGACAATGGCCTTGAACTTGCCTGTCCACAGAACTTCCCTCCCACAGAGCAGCTGCATACCTGTATCCACTTCAATCCTGCCTTTCCTAAACAAGAGTCGGGGTATTTGCAGCTCACCAAAGGGCATGAACAGCTCACTCACTTCACACCCAGGAGGCTTTGCTCACTTCCAGACCCAGGAGAAAGTCAAGGCCATGAATGCTCAAAAGAGAGACAAGGACGTGTTAACTGATCTCTTCCCAAATCCAGGATTTCAAGTTACCTGGATCTTTGCTGCTGTCCTTATCAATTCCCCATGTTTTACTCGGCCTTCAGGGCAAGCTTTTAATTTGGGGCAAACAGCAAGCATGAGTTCTCAGAAATCTTTTGATTACTAAATCAGAGCAAGTGTCACTTCAAATGAACAGGCAGGCTGACCAAAAACACCTCGGTTCCAAATGCTTTAGGGCAGAGCACCCGGGGACAGGACATGGCTGTATGACCTCCTTGGTTGAGAGCAGTGAGGAGGTGGCACGGAATTCTGGGGATCTGAGGGAATGTGATGCACTACCTGAGTTCTATTCGTCCTCCCAGAAGAGCTAAACCCACCTGTAAATTAGCATGTGAGCCACAGAGGGCAGATGAAAAGGACTTTTCTAAAACCGGCCTGCTACAGAGAGGAAGGAAGAATATATGTATGAAAGAGAATGAAAAACACAGTGACAAAGAGACACAAAATAGCCCATAACATGTTTATCCTACGCACAGTCTGTGGGAGGTATGAGTGGTTCTTGAGTCTGACACTTAATTTGGCTGGTATTGACTTTTCCTGGGCCACATCCACGTAATCTGCTTTTGGCTTCTGGATCTTGGAACATGAGACCCCTTAGGCAGATTTAAACCTTTAATTGCACTTTTCATTTTAAATCAATTAAAAAATAAACTGGGCCAGACCGAGAGCTCCCAAACAAACAAGTACAATTGATCATCCATTTCAAAGACAGAAGTGGTTGAGCCGGTGGCAGCCAAACTTACAACAGGTTTATTGCCTTCTTTGATGGTGACCCAGTCTTCCCCATTGGAGCTAATGTCTATTCTGTAAGTCTTGACATAGTATTTCTTCTTGGTTTCCTTTGAAATGGCTCCCTGTGTCCCGACAGCAGTGACAAAGCGCAGAAGGCCCAAGTCCACCTGCAAGACAATACGCGTGTGGTCAGTTGCCCATCCCTGCACTGCCACCACCTGGAGCATCTTTTCCTGTGGGCTCCACGGGGCAGTTTTCATCCACCTGGGATCAATAGACCTTAATTCCATCTGGCATCAACAGCCCCTAACTCCCCACTCCGTTGCTCTTAACCGAAGGCACAGATACGGTAAGACAGCAATTGTCCTAGGCTGTCAATTACCAGTTAGAGAACTTCCTCATCCCTACAACCAAGATTGCTTGATCCCTGGTACAAAAGAGGAAACTGGGTTCAGTATCATATTGCTGTATTTACCAAGAGATTAAAAATGCTTTCCAAACAGCACGTCAATATAGTAGACTCTCAGTTAACCGGCACCCATGGGGATTGGTAGATGTTGGATAACTGTAAGTAGACTCTCCATGAACCAGAACTCAAGCCACCGAGACTCACAAGCAAGTGGCAAAATCTCAAGCAACCAGTAAAACCGATTGCTTGAGAGTGCTGGTTGCTTGAGTTCTGGTTAACAGAGAGCCTACTGTACATGTTGTTTTACAAAAAGAAAATCAAAATGGACAAGATAAACTCAGATATTGTATACTGGAGAGGCCTGAACTGGATATAACCAATAACATGGTGCTGTGATTTCCCATCACTCTTTAGCATCCTACCTTCTTCCAAATAGAATGCAGAATAAATACTGACTTTGAAAGCATTATGAGTGTTGTGGTTGGGAAATGGGTCCTAGATATGTAATCTAGAATGGAATGAAGAGAAACACAAAATAAGAATTTTGGTTTCATCTAAATTTCTCCCTTTTCTGTATCTTCCTGTGGCCTCTCTCCTTGTAGTTCAGCTTGAGAGGCAGGTGGATTCTAAGGCATCATCTGGAAGAACCAATGCCTCCATGTGACAGCCAGAAAGGGCTTGCAAGCTTTTTATTGATAAATTTGCAGTGGAGAAGTTCCTCAACACAGTAGCCATGCCTCATCTGTCACAAACCCATCTCATGCCCAAGAGGTTGGGTCACTTGGAGGGCATCACAGGAGTGATGACCAGAGAGTGATCAAAACCTCGAAGGTCCTTGATTTCAGACCAGAGGTCTGCAGTGGTTTGGGTCGCTCCTATGACTCTGTGATATGGGTGGGAAGGACAGAGATCTAAGTTCAAGGTTCTAATACTGTCCCTGCCACCAGTTAACTATTGGGCCTTGGACAAGTCACTTCCTCTTTAGGCTTCTAATTCTTCATGTCTAAAATGTAGGAGTTTAACTAAATCGCCTGGAAGTTCCCTTTCAGGTCTGACTTCCTATGATTCCATGTTTTCGATAAAGTAAAATAATTTTTTTCTTTAACAATTTTTATTTCCATCATTAATAACCAAGAATAATCTTAAAACAAAAATTGTTCCTGGTTTCTTTATGTTAGAACTAGTTTCAGTTTTCTTTTATGGGTATATTTATTTCTATACAATTATTTCCCTCTATTTATTATATCCTCTACCTATTGTATGTCTGTATAATACAGAAACTTTAAAGAAATGAAACAAAAATATATGGTAAATGTTTTTTTAAAGAACACAGAAAGTAATTGCACAATACAACTAATAAATAGTAACAAGATATTTCAACAGTACCTTCATTATTAAGAGGCAAGAGAATGCCCTTTTCCCTGAAGACAGGAACAACAGCCAAAAACAGAAACAAAAAAACCCCAAAACCAAAAACCCAAACACAGCTTCTGAATCCTGCTTTACAGTTACACATGACAGCCCAATCTTCGGAAAACAATATTCCAATTAACCCTCCAGTGCCCATAAGCCGTGGACACCAAAGGAATTTCCATTTTATGCATAGCCTGCCTCGTGAAGAATGACTATTGTCTTTCATGAATTGCTTTTTCCGGAAAGCTCTTGGAATAGTTAAATCAACGTGTTGCCAATTCCTTCAAAACTGAACCAACAGTTGCATCCAGGAAAACCAGCCATATCCCTGGCACGAAGAAGCCAATTTGAAGTTATACAATTCAACAATAGGAGATTTCATCTAGAAAGGAAGGGGGTATCATTTAATGTAGAACAATCTTTATTTTATTTACCTGATTTTAGAGTTAGAAAATCTATTCTCTTATGCTTTCACCAGATGTAAGAGAAGAAGGAGCAGGGCTTTAATAGAAATTAATGTTTTACGATAATAATAATGGATATTGTAAATTTTAATTTAACAAATAAATATGTACTCACCCAACTCATTTTTATCAAGTGTCTGAAATATGCATTTTTTCCCCAAAGTGAAGCATAGTACTTTGTATGTATTTGTGCACAAATTTCAAAATATAGGCAATCTATGTTTGCCAGATTTAGCAAGTAAAAATACAGGATGTTCAGTTAAATTTGAATTTCAGATAAACAACCAATATTTTTATTATAAGTATGTCCCATGCAATGTTTGGGACATAATAACAACTGGGTCATTGCTTAGTCCAAATTCAAATTTAACTGGGTGTTCTATTATGTTATCTGGCAACCCTAAATCTAACTCAATTCCAGACAAATAATCAGGTGAGTTTTAAGTTGCTGCAAAAACTCTGATTTCTTAATGCTGCAATCTGAAAGTTAATGGGTACTCTGGACATGGCAGTGCTGAACAACTTTAACTATTTTTCAAATGCTCTCAGAACACTTAGAGTTTCACTCCCTGTCCATTGAGTCATGCCCAATATCACATTGACTTTCAAGCTGAAGAGCCCTTAAAATCTTGATGTCCAAGGGAGCATGAAGCAGAGCTGTTTAAATAAACTCTTCCTGTCCAACTTACAAATGGCTCTTCAGGTTGGTAATGATTAAATTCCCAAGAGTGCATATGGGGCTGTGGCTAATTTGAAATAACTCTAGAACTTCATTCCCTGGATGTCCTATTCTTGCTTTTCAAATTTCGGATTGAGGATAAAATTTAGTTTCCAGGTAGGAAAGAAGTAAACTTGGTGGTCCACTAGAAGAATCTCAGGCACTAGAAAGAGCTGACTTCAAAGAAAGGAGCGATCAGACGGAATTAACAAGAAACCTGACACAGGAAGCACCAGAGAAAGGCCCCAAAAGTATATTCACGAATCACCTGTAAAAAAGAACATATATTTTCTTTTCTCGGCAGTAATGAAATGCATTCGCACCCTTCCCTTGTAATTGCATAAAGTGCCCTGCTGTGCTTTAGAACTCTGCAGAGTCTCTTACTCACCACGTTAGGATACTTGACATTTCATTTCATTTCTCTTCCTGACGTTACTGCTGCTGGGTTGAGCAAGGATGAAGGACAACCTCACAAAGTGACTAGAGCTGGGGAGCACTGCAATTAAAATTGGAAGGTACCCTGACTTCTAACGAGATACATCCTCACCAGCACTGTGGGAACTCTCAGCGGCAAGGCTGAGGAAGTTCTTTGAAATACTTTCTCCCAGGGTGCCTGTGGGGAATGCCCTAACAGAGACCCTCCTGTGCCTGACTGGGTGCAGATTCGTAGCCTCCAGCCTCAGAGGCACCACGGCTCACACTGATGGTGTCTGTGACAGGAGACTCAGGAGGACTTCATGGCTGGGTATTTACCCTCCTTTTGGGTGCATCTGTCTCTGCCAATCATGACATGGTCATTCATTTATGTCTTTTTACCTCATCTGCTGCATCTATTTCCCTTGAACTGTACCTTCCAGACCCATTAAAATATTTGTTATTTCTGATACAAGAGAAGCCTTTTCTGCCTTTGTGTCTTGACATGTAAAGGTCTCCTGATTTTCCCATTTCCTCTTTCTGGTCTGGTAGACACAGTAAGTCACTTCTTACCCTAGAATACAGTAGACTCTCAGTTAACCAGCGCCCATGGGGATTGCTAGATGCTGAATAAATGTAAGAAGACTCTCAGTTAACCAGAACTCAAGCAATTGGCTGATTTTGCTGGTTGCTTGAGAGTGCCACTTGGCTTGAGTTCCAGTTAACAAAGAGGCCACAGTATTAAGTGCATAGCTCATGCCTCTGTCACTGAATCCATCATGTTGTGTTTTTGCTCTATCTCCATTGAAACTTTTACAATTTTTTTTTTTAGGGCATACCTGCTTTTCTAGATAGAAAAGTAATAGACGCTGATTGAAAATTCATGAGATGCAAAAAAGATTATAGAAGAAAATAAAATCTCCATAAGACTACCATCAGGAAATAACCACTGATAATAGTCTTTCAGAGTTTTTTTCTTCTTACGCAAAATATATGTGAATATTGTGTGTTAGGTATTGTCATTATAAAAATGAGGTGACATCTCCTCTATGTTTGATAACCTGCTTTTTGTTTAGTTTTATGGATATATTCTCAAGCCAAAATATTTTTCTACATCATCACTTTTAGTGTTTTCATGGTATTCCATAGTATAATCTATTTAATCAGGCTGCTACCTGTGAACACTGTTACTCAACTTGATTGACATTCATACACCAGACACTTAATAACTGCTTAGCTGCTGGGTTCTGCATGTGAGGATGTAAAGAGCAACAAGGGTGTGGGAAGCACAAAGATGATTACAGAACTCGTCAATGTGCATAAAGTGTGATGCAGCACAGAGGAATGAATAAACACTTCAACAGAGAATTGGAGGGAGAGGAATTGGAGACATTTCACGGCTGAATTTGTACCTGAGATACATATTGAAGGATACACTGTAGGAGCTTGCAAGTGCACACAAAGGGGAAGAATGTTCCAGGGAAATGTTGCAGAGGCAAGGAGAAGGAAATGAATGAATGAAATGACAGACACTAAGTGACCTACCACGTTTCCCTCCCTTTTATAGACATTTGTCAAGAAATATATTGATCTCTAAAGATCATTGCCCTGAGGTCATTTTTAAGCCAAAATAACCAGCTTTCATGAACACCATTCAAAATCATCCATGACCATCCTCTTGGTCGTTTAGCTTTTTGAATTATGATGAGCTCTCACCAACCTCACATTCTAATAAACAAGAGTGGCGACTAAGACAGGCAGCTGGGAAGACAAAAATACAATGCAGAGCGGTTTTATATAATACCACCCCTCTCTGTTTTGAAGGTTCATTGTCCTAACAATACTTCCTTTCTTTCCATAAGAATTCAGATGCACAATAACCATAATTAAATAACCTGCTTTCCTTAAATCCAATCGGCTATGCTCCGATCACTTTTTTTCTTATTTTGAAAGAATATCATTATTTCACAGCTGCTTTATTTTTAATTAGAAGAGGGATGTGATTTCACATCTGAGTTTGATGTGCTTTTGTTTTAACATCAAGGGTGATGGTGGGGGGGTATGATGATGGAAGGGGGTATGCACAGAGCTAAACATCAAATGCATTCACTAAAATTGTTGACTGTTTCACTCCATGTGTGAGACAAACATAAACATCTGGTATTTATCTGATGGTATGTAGGTTATTTTATAGAAGTTTATCAAATTCCTTTTGCATTCTAGAGGCCCTTTTCTGAGTTAGTTTATGTAGTACAATCAGCTGAAGTGACCCAATGTAACATATTATTTCCAATAAAATATAAAATTCTAATACTGCTAGTATAGTAGAATGTCCACCCACATCTTACTTTCACTGCGCTCCACACGCAAATAGAAGACATTGCCAGACAAGAGACACAGAAGAGGAAGGCCCAACTTTTTTGGGGGGAGGACAGGTGCACCAGTGGAAGGAAACAGCTGTCCTCATCCACTTCTGGGGGACAGGGGATGGTGTCCCAGCAGCTCCTTGGGGTAAGAATCCCCTATGGTGTGGGCTCTAACCATGCTCCTGACTCACTCTTTGTTATAAGATGTCTACAGGTATAATCCACATGCACTTTATGGCCATGACATTGTCTTAGTAATGACAGGAAACGCATTCCACAGATAAAGAGAAGCCAGAAGAGGCACACATTTTACTGGGAACCACTTGAGGACAAAGCCCTCATTTCAGCATTGTGTAGTCAATCATGTAGCAAACCTGTGCAAACTGCTGGTTAAATACTAGAATGCAGCCACTGAGCCATGAAATGAATATCGTTGCTTCCTATAATAATACATTGCCAGCTATTGGTAATATCGTACTACAGAAAGCCTCATTTCTAAAATGGAAATCTGTCTTGCTCAATAAAATACTGCCCAATGAGCTAGATTGGCAAGGGAGAGTTTACTAGCTTTTGACATTCCCAAGGCAGGTCAATGCAAAACCCTGAAAAATTAAAGGACAAAGGACTGAAGTCTCATTAAAAACAGGAAAAATAGTTTTTGGTTGGTGGGGAGAATGTCAGATGTTTTATAGAGCACCTCTGATGACTCAAAGAGCTGCTTAATTCATTGCTAGACTCTACAAGCTAAAGAAAATATTTTTGACCAATTGTCTCATTTCCTTAGATAACACACATGTTTTCTGGTAGGGCCTGAGCATTTGAACATCAGTGGTGTTCTAGGATCTGTGGGCTTAATTCACAGTACCTGATCACTGCGCTCCGTAAGTTAGATCTCGAACGTGTTATCATTATAATCAAACTATAACCACTTTATATTCAGTGACATAATTATCACTTTATGTATTTTTTCACTATTACTGTACTACACAGAGAAAACACTGATAGCTAAAGTAATTATTATTAATAAGAATTTTGCAGGGCAACACCTCTGAGTCATTTTATTAAGGGCTAAATTTACATACACTGTCTCTTTTAATTCTCACAACAATCATACAAAGAAGGTTTTATGGACAAAGCAAAGGAGTGTACCTCGCCCAGGGTCGCATAACTCATCAGTGATTGAGCCAGGACTTAACCCAGGTCAAGTCTGTGGCCCTTGCATGAGTTACTCACTAATACCCATACTGTTTGCCTATTCGTATTATAAAAACTATTATCATAGAAAGATAATTTAGAATTTCTCAGGAAACAATCATTACATCTTATAGTTACTTTTTTTGGAAATTAAATATTTTACATAATTTTAGACACTATGAAATCATTTATGATTACTTTGTTTATTAGTTTAACATTCACACTGGCTACTGGAATGCAAATCTTTGCAAATGATTTAGTTATGCTGTTGAAAAACAAGATGTTAGTGATGGATCATTTTTAGCAAAAGGTAGTGAGGCAACATTTACAATGCTCCTTATAAATTAAAATATTCAAGTACAAGAAAAGGGCAATGCAGAAAGAACCTCACTAATTTCCTTTTCTAGTTTTAATTGCCCGAATTAATCGTTTCTGTTTCCATAATTAAATTCAAGTTAAAGCGTTTTCCTGGGTCGAAACAAAGTACTGGTCACAACAAAATCTATGCTGATAGTAAAACGATCCCAAGTGAATGAACAGATGAATTTTCTATCAGAAGATATGAGCCAAGCAGCTAGAATAACGTTTGATAAGGCTGTCACAGATGCAGTGGGAAGACAGGCTTCCCTGATGGCCACCGTCCTCTCAGCAAAAGAACAAGGGAAGGGGCAAGAAGAATGAATTCCCCAAATGAGGGATGACCTTCATCTTTTTGGCTGATAAAAGGAGATAATGTCTGCGCGGGCTTCACTTTGTCTGGATACATGGCACATTTCTCTTACTCTCATGTTAATTTTTCTTTTGCATAAATCAGAAGCAACTAATTAAAAAAGAAATATTTCATTCTGATATGTTCTTTGAACTGGCGTTCCATCTGGTTCTGTTTGAATAGTAAAATCTGCTGTAGTTGTTAAAATTGGCAAGCAGCATTGGGCAAAAAGAAACAAAAGGGACTTTGTGTAGCAGGTTAGCATTTCAACTAGAGACATTTCCAGAACCCAGCTTCTCAGAGCACTCCAGTATGGCAGCCACAGGGGTGCTGCTCTAGGACAGAGACAACACCTCTGGTCTCCGTTTCCATGGAGGGACGGACACAGCATTAGTCTGTGGAGACCTCTGATCTAAACGCAGTGAGGGGACTGTGACACCACCTGAAAATGCTCAGCTTAATTTATGAAACATATTTAAGACAACTATGAGCCGAGTGTCTTCAGATACTCTGTGTAAAACCTGAGGATTTTTTTCCTTCCTTGTTTTCTAGAATAGACATAATTGTGTTCAGGGAAAAACAGACAAATATTTATTTTATTTCCTGTCTCATGAGAAATCTGTAAAATCTGGACATCAGGACAGACTATATTCTGATTACAAAGGAGGGGAAAACAAAATGGTATTGGGGTTCCTCAGACTCTGAATTACAAGTAATCAGCATCTGAAGCAATTCGAAACTGCCATGTAGAGTTTAAGAGAAACGTTGATTGAATCGCTGTGCTTCAGACGACTGTTTTACATTCTAAAGGCATATACTGACCTGTGAACTCATTTCTTCTTTAAAATGAAGTTTTTTGCCCCAATACCATGTTAATGTGCAGAAACCTTTCATCGCTTGGTCAAGGAGATGACATTTAAATGGCCCCGTCTTCCAGCTAGAATACTCAGGAGCTATTGCTGGGCCACAAAAATATCAGGGACTTAATACTTTTAATGAACATTTTTGGAATTCTTATTTGTAAGTTGCATTAAATTTAAAACTCGAGCCTAAGCCTTTCATCTGGAAGAGAGCAAATACTCAGAACAAACCAAATATAATCCCTGGAAATAAGGTCAAGAATTTAACTTCAAAACTCTGTAGTAAATATTGCTTAATTGGAACTTCTTAAGGGAGAAAAGTAAGTATGCCAAAGTTAAAAAAAATGTAACCAGCCTCCAACATATGTAAACATGATGTAGGTCTCTTAGCCAGTGCCTCGTAGGAGAGTCATAGCATGTGCTCTTGTTGCAACGATCTAGGGACACGCATCTCTTATACGGAGGGCACAGGTTGCCACATAGACTGTCCTGCTGTAACACTTTGTTCCATCCATTAATTGTTTGTGTGCAATACTCATGAAAACTGGGAAAGTGTTCTCCCAGTAGAAGACCTAAAAGGTAGGAACTGCGTACGTAAGCATAATACATCCAGAGTGTTCCAGGTGACCACAGACGTGTGGCTCTAGATGTCCTGTAGGAGAAGCACACTGTGTATACAGACCTCTGGCCCCTGACTTTAGTCTCTGCCAAAACAAGAGGGTCCAGTAATGGAAGAATGAATAAAGGATGGTCTGGATTACAACCACTTTAAAAGTTCATAGCAGAATTTATTATCTCTGCGCACAATTTCAGTAGGACTGTATTATGTAGACAAAGCGTTTATTATTGTTGTTGTTATTATGAAAAACATTTTGGGGCAAACAGCAAACTGATAAGCAGGGTGGATGCTCACATAGATGCACCTTAAAACCCAAATGGTGCTTAAACAGAGAGTGTGAAATCAAACTGAAGGATGACAGGTGTCCAGATAAAAACATTTAATCCATTAAATTCACCAGTCATGCATTGCAGGCCAGGCTGTGGGAGCAAGTAGGCCTATGTGGGAATAATAATACAAGACTGAAAGTGAGAAGTGCTATCATGCCAGCAGATGAGGCATTTTGGGATTGAGAAGAAGGGACAATTACGTACAAAGAGGAGAAGCACAGGCTTTATGGAAAAGAGGTCATTTGAATAATTTAAACCGGACCTCATAGGATAAGATGAAACTTTTCCGGGAAAGGGGCCAGGGTGGATGAGCTAAAGGCAGAAGGATCAGAAAAATATATCCCATCCAACTGCCTACATTTCAAAATATCTGATAGGACAAATATGTCCCTCCTATGTAGTATCTTTTGGTAAAATGCCATTAGAGAGCAAGGATTAAGTGTCCTCTGCACCCTTGCACCCTACGCACATTGTGGGTATTCATGTGGTCCAGAAGTCCAGGTCCAGAAGTAGTTAGTGACAGGGAGACAATGACATCTTATTGCTAATTAAATTTTAGCAACAATGCACTGCCCTGCTGAGGGATTTCTGCTGAAATGTGTGCTTTTCCTGCCTCTGGGATCTAACCTTTCCTGGGAATGAGATCTCAACCCCAAACTACACGAGTCAGGGACTTCTCTCCTGAGCCTAACAGTGCGCTCTGCCGTCCTACGCTGTTTCTCTCTACCTGTAAATACAACATGTCAGTGAAGTGGTGTAAAACTTGGGGGATGTTTCCTTCAGGGATTCACACCGCTGTTGAATTCACACCATTTGCTCCTCACACATTAATGAGAGGGCAATGAGTTCAGAACATGAGCTTATAATGGTGGGTTTTTTGTTTCTAATATCCATGGTACCACGGAGGGAAGTTGGTGACTGGCAATTATTCATGTATAACACAAAAAAAGTGCTAGATACTTGGGTGAAAGAAAGAGAAGGTTACCAGATTCTTGCCCTCTAGTCAGTGAGGGAAAAAGTCAAGTAAACAATAAATCTCAATGCACAGTGAACAGACTGCGTTAAAAACGCTCTATGAATTCTAATGAATTCTAGGACTACAGGGAAAAAAATTGGGGTGATGCAGGCAGCATGTGGCCGCAAAAAAGCACAGGCCCCAGGACAACCTCTGAGGCTTTGACATTAAACAGTGACCTGGACAATGTTAAGCAAGTTAATTAGCTATTCCAAGCCTGAGTCTCCTCCTCTCCCCAACAAAAATACCAATGCTTAGCCCATTTAGTTACTTCTCCTGGTTATTATGAGGTTTGTAATGATGCACTTGTACACACATAAGAATGTGACCCTAATATGTTTTCCCTCAGTCATTTCAGTAATTGGAGAAAGAGAGAGAGAGAAAGAGAGAGAGAGAGAGAGAGAGAGAGAGAGAGAGAGAGAATGTGTGTATGTGTGTGTGTGTAGTTTTGCTTGCAGTACCTAGATTGTAACTCCTTTGAAAGAGAGACAGAGTCTCTTAAACTTTAAATTCACCTAGCCCTACATACTAGCCCGTAATCCTTAGCAGATGCTCAATGTTTGTTGAATTTGAATTTAATGCTGGGTCAGTCCAGCATTGCTGGCAAGATCTGAAACTCCTTTCTTCTAAACAAAAGTCAAATGCCCATCATTTAAGTCAGTATTAAAGTGTTTGGGCAACTAACATAACCTTAAGCTACGAGTATAATTATTCTTATCTTGGTGTTTATAACTGCAAATATTATAAATACTCATAAAATTTCCAGTCCTTTGAAAAGTCTACTACTTAAGGTTAGAGTGTGCTTAACAAGCTTCATTGGCTAGGTCTATGCCATGTGAAATATTCCTTTTTATTTATTCTTAAATGACCTCACATTAACTTGGTAAGTACTCCTTCTCCCAGAAGTTATCTCAAAGGGTAGCAGGGTTTCAATCATTTTTTCTACTACATCTTATCAGGCTCTCAAATACCTCACTCAAACCTTCTTTTAACTTTTTATTTTAGAGCTAAATTATTTACAAGCATGATGTCTGTCCATCTCAGGATGTTTATGTATTGGATGTTTACATATCTTGTACCTTAGACTGCTCCCATACCCTTCCTGTATTCTTGAAAAAGTAACAACAGCAAAATGTCCCTGTGTAACTAGAGGTTTCCATGGTTTTACCTAATCGATGTGATCTTTATAAGATGTTGGAATGATAGCTTTGTGTGGTTAGGAAATGAATACAGATTTCAGGCCTTTGTGATGTTCATGTTTCTTTGTCTCCTGGTCTCAGAGAACCACCCTCCCAAGCAAGGCTCATGGAGCTGGCCTTGCACTGAGGCAAGGCCGTATGATGTCCTTCTGAGGGACTGTGACCTCAGTTAGAGACACAGACATCTTTTGAGTCTATTAGCAATTTAAAGAGATCTTTCAAACCGAAAAGACCAAGAACGTATTAAAACATGCAGGTAAGGTACATTTCTGTTTCAAAAACTGTCTTGCTATGCTACCTATAAACTTTTATCTGTGCTATTGAGGAGATTCCTAATGACTCACGGCAAACAAAATGACTTGTTTATGATTAGTTTTGCAGTAAGTCATGGCTTTCATTTTTCCTTCTCCTACTAAAAGCTTGGTTTCAAAAACAAACACAAGGATGAATTTTTGGAATCTGAAGACTTGCAGATGGGGCCAATATTCTAAATCAGTCTCTTGGCCTCTAAACTTAGCATCCTTTCGCACCAATTTTCCATGTATTTCTCAGTGATGGAGGTGAGCCCCTTACACTAACCAGAGTTTCGTGTGCTGATGGAGAAACTGGAATTGCAGGTGTCTAAGAAAACTGCTCTAACTTGGCATTAAAAATCCTGCAAGGAGCTGATGGGATTATGAAGATTAAAGTCCGTCACCCACCTGAGGTTGTAACAAATGCTGCCCTGGAGACAGAAAGAAGATAAAGAACAGGCTGCTTAGGTACAGCTGGTCATCAGAAATTGTGTGTCAACAGTTATTTTCTGAAGGGGTGCCAATCATTGCTAGAACAGATGAAATGAATTTTGGGATTTAATATTTGGTTAACTGCGTGTTTTCCTTTTTGGAAGCTCGCCCTTGAGCCAGCAAGTATACACTGAGTCTTTTTTGAAGATCACTTAGAAAGGAGGTGGGGAAAGCCTTGAAATAACACATTTCCAAAGACTTACTCTCCAAGAGAATCATCTATAATTACAATGCACAACTGATGTTCTATAGTTTTGGACTGAGCAAAGGCCAAGCCTGTGGCAGGAGAAGAACTAGGAAATTGGAAACTCCATGGATGGAGGTAGAAAATGAAAACAAGGAAGGGACAACATTACACAATGATCAGTGACTTTCACACTTCTCATACTGTTTTACTATCCGAATGCAGTCAGTGAACAGAATGCACATTGTTTTCATGTTCTGGGAAAAAACCCCACAAAAAACTCTTATCTATTATATGTTACTTTCATGCATTTCAGCCTGGCTTGCCCAATGGGAAAACACGTACCTGCATGGCCACTCTCAAACCACAGAAGAGCAGGCACAGATGTTACACAGAACATACCGTGTTATTCCTCCCCAGTGATGGCGAGTCCTTGCCCTCATGGAAGCTGTGACTTGCATTTACCCACTGGAACCATTCTCAACACTTGGTTGGACACATCGATTTGAATCACATGCTTTGGAGGTGAAACGAGGTGACGTGTTTTCCTGGTGAACACGGCTAGGGGGCTGTGTGTGTCGGGGAGAAGAGAGGTTCTTGACAGCAGGAACGAGAGCTAAGGCACATATTTAGGAACACTGACAAAAGCATTCCTTTCATACGACCCTGAAGGTTTTCAGAGCAGTAACAGTCCTATCACATCGTCGCTGTACTTCCAGATGCAAAGTTAAGGATGAGGACACATCACCTTGTATGGTTTTAATAAAACTGCCAGTATTTGAAAAGAAATGAAATGAACTGGTTCTTAATCTTTTTAAATGACTTCTGATAACAAGATTTTCAGTGAGATGAATTTTATGAGACATGAGTATTCTAAATCTCAACATTTTAAAGAAAGATAAGTAGATAAATAGATGTTGACATACATGCTTCTGAAAAACAGCAAATTCTTAGACTAAAGGAACTAAATTATTGTATTATAGAAGTTGATAATCAGAGAAGAATTTCAGCATACATAGCCTGAACCCCAAATTACCGATTCCTGCCTCCTATTATGTTATACGACGCCCTTCCCCTGAAGGCACAGAAATATCCAGATCGAGGTCATGGAAGATGCTTCCATATTTGTCTCAATGAATGAGGTTCATTTAATTACTAGGGGTAAAGGAACTATCATGTTAAATGAACAAATGTATTAACTGATTTTTCTTGACATGGTAAATGATTGGTAAAATAATAAATTCTTGCATTACTGGTATTTCTAAATAAATAACAACATCCTTAAAAAGAATGTAATAGTTGGAAACATAAGTTAAAGCCACAGAAATAGTATAATGTGTGCACTATGGAGTATTAATGACTAGTCTGGATTTTTACAATAATATTGAAAAAATGAAGCCAATACAATCCTGCACATTATAGCTTCATTTGTTAAGATTGAAGACTGGGAACGTTAACAAAAAAGTTCTCTTCTCTTTTCTCCATGAGCTCTGTGTACCTTCTGAGATATCAAATACATTTTCTTCCGTATTTCACATGATTTGCTAACTTCTTTTCTTTATCATGAGTCCCATTGGAAAATTTACATTTCCTTTTCAGATCCCTGAGTTGAAGGCTCGTCAAATTTCTTGGACCTGCACAGCTATTAACTGTACCTCCACCCGGGCCTTGCTCTTATTCCCTCTTTTGAGATGGGCTGTATTTGTATCAGCTTTAGTCCTAAGTAAACATGCCAAGTCTTAGAAGTAGGAGACAACTGTGATGACTTCCTTCCTAGGGCTGGATCCCGGGGGCTGCTTTTCCTCTTTACTTCTCTGGGTTCGTGTTATGGCCTAACATGCTCAGAATGAAACATGGTATTTGTCTTCTTAAGGAAAGGGAAGAAAAGAGTGAATGTTGGTGGCACTTGAAGGTGTGAACAGTCTGTCATAGTGGGTAATCCCATGCCTTACAGGTACTTCCTTCAGTGATTGGAGAGACATGAAAAAGATGAACTGTCTAGGTTTCATCTTATCTCGCTTGGTGGGCTGCACTTCCCTGTGTGCTGGCACACAGGAGCCAAGGAGAAAAGGCCCCTGTAGTGAAGCTTCTATGTGAAAGCCTCAGATAAGCTGTACGTTGAAGCCAACCTGAACGATTACTCGATTTAAAGAAAGAAAAGATTTTTAATTAATTAATTATTATTATTATTTTCTCTGTGCTGCCTCACATGATTGTCAATGGTGCTTAAAATGAATTCCAGTTATGTGGCATTTGTTTATATTTTCATTTAGGCAAGCCTAGGGCACCAGCTGATAGAGTAAATTTATTTTTAATAGAATCATGGAATCTTACATGCTTGAAAGGACTTGAGAAGCTGTCTGGGCCAATCTTGCACCCCCTGAAGAATTCTATCGATAGCCCTCTCAGGCTTGTTAAAGGAATGAAGGAGCTGATTTATTTTTCTGCCAAATCCAGAAAATATAGTTAGAAGATTAAAGCACTAGAATTGTAAGAAAAATGAAACTTTAGTAAAATTAAGACTTCATTCTTTTGAAGGAAGGCAATTAGAGGAATGCCATAAATGCATTTTTAACCCCCTGAGGCAAAGAGAGTTAAAAAAAATGCACAAGTCACTTGTATAAGTTCATATGTGATTATTCTGAGTCATAACATGTGCAATTAGTCTCAAGTGCTTACTCTGTTCAATAGCTGGAAATATAAAAGCATAATGCATTTTATTACTATTGGGATTTATAGAGCATTTTTTATTTAATCTACTTTCCTCTATTTGAAAGGAGAATTGAATGAAACCTGAAGGCTGGGTGTTGAGGTGGAGAAAGGAAATAAGTGTGTGTGTGTTTCCAAATACAGCATCCAAAATTGCTATATTGATGCGGATGAAAGTTGCCATTTTGCTGTGGAGCTTTCAAATGGTGCATTAAATGAGACATATCCAAGGGCACGGACTACCCAGGCACGTCCAGGCTTCGGAATTTTCAGGGTGCACCTTTTTCACATTTGGAGAAGGTTGCTGTGGATGTGCTAGAAAAATTTCAAACTGGGTTCTGCCAATTCTGAAGAACACATTTTTTGCTCTGGGGCTTTCAGATTACGATATGAACGTTATTTAAAGCTTAGGAGTTTGTGTGTTACATTACACGCTGCATAAACATAGCCATAGCTGCTAAATGTGAACATTAATGCACTCTGTAGAGGTACAGTTATTACCGCCGAGACAGAAATCAACAAACCCCACCAAAGGAATTCCTTAAAACTGCTATCATAAAATCTGTGCGTGTTATGGATTTCATTAACATTTTACTCCCCGAGGATTCCCAATTGTATAATAACAGAAGTTCTTTAAATTTTAAATACCACAGACAGGAACCGCCTTTCACCCAAAACAGATGTGAAACCATCAAACTTGCCTTCTTATTGGTCCACACATATGAAACTGGTTGGTAATTGATAGCTCTTAATGTGTTGTTGTTTAGGTTACAGAACTGAAAACTTAATAGTATTTTTCCCATGAAAAGATAAGTTCATAAGGAATAGACAGGCTTCTCAAACAGAGTTCCTTACTCTTGATTACATTTGAAGTTAAAAGATAAAAACCAAAAACCAAACACCTTTGATTTGCATACTGCAAAAAACTAAAATAGGCAAGGGGCAGTGCCACACAACATCCAGTTGTGGAGAAGCTCATTTCAGTCTTATTTTTCCTAAATCCTGTCAACAATGACTTGGGATTTTGTCCTTTTGTTTCCTTTTCTTAATCCCATCCTTATCAGTGCACTTTGAGACCCCAGCAAGCATGCAATATTCTAAAATAACATCTGTATTTATTTAGCTAAAGAATAGTTCACTTTTAAAAGCTAAAAATAGCAACACTTAAGATAAATAAACAGCAGGTTTATGACACTGTTTTCCTGCATAAGGTAAACAGATGCATCTATATTTTTGGCAAACAAAAGAACTGCAGTTCTCTTCAAAGAATATCTGTGATAAGCAGTTGAAAGGGACAAAAACCACCCAAACAACCAGTTGCTTTTTCTTACAAAATACTGACCAACCTGAATATTTTTTAAAAATGACTTTATTAGGATTTTGGGCATCTTCTACACCCCTGGTGTTCATTTGGGTGTGATTTTATGGCCAATATTACACTTGGCAGTGTCTAGAGACGTTTTGGTTGTCATAATGGTGTGTGTGTGTGTGTGTGTGTGTGTGTGTGTGTTGCTGGCTTCTAGTGGGTGGAGGCCAGGGATGCTGCTAATCATCTTACAATGCATAAGATAGTCACCCCGCCATCCAAAATGTTAGTATCGTCCAGGCTGAGAAACCCTGCTTTAGACATAGTCCAATGATTTGTTTAAGTTAAAGCTTTTTCAGGGACTGTTTAATTTAGCAGATATCATTTACCAAACATCAACTAAGTAGAAATATGCTGGAGTTTAAATGTGCTTGCGTGGTTTTCAGGACACCATCTTAAAAAATGATCTATATTCACTTGTACGACTCGTTGCAATTAAATAGTAGCAAAGAAGTCGGAGAAAGGACATTAAGATACTAGTACAGGTTCTGTCATTAATTCATCATGTGATCTTGCACATCACTTAACTTCTGAACATACAAAAATAAGGAATTTAGACGAAATGAGGTTTGTATCTGCTTTTAGTCTTACACTTACAGATACTGTAGAAAGAAAAAATTTTTTCCTTAACCATGAATGTTGGCTCCAAATAGACACTGGCATAAACCATTAAGAAATCAAAACTGTAAGCAAAATGGAATGTGCATGCTATATAAATTAATTTATTTTTAAGAGTAGTTCTACCTAAACAGCTGTGGTTCTTTCAATATTGTCTTTCCAGTGATCTTCACTTCATCATAAAAATCTAAGAGATTTCTTTAAATGCCATATATTTTCTTTAGGGTGTGTTGACATGAAATACTAATTTTAAAAATCATTTGACTGATTTTTAAAACTGATTAAGTGATCAACTTGCCCAAAATGGTTAAAAACATCTTGGTGTTTTCTATATGAGAAAACAATCAGTTAAAAATATTTGTCATCTGCTCATTCTGTTTTCCCCAAATCATATCCTCCTTAAAACAAAACAAAACAAAAAAAAAAAAGCACTCTGAATTTAATCAGTCCCCATATACATTTCCTATATATAGATTTCTTTTGAATGACTTCCTATAATATGAAAAAACAGGGTACCAGAGAAAGCATTAGGAAAAGTTCCCCCAAAGACAGTAACTTTGGGAACGTGTACTTCCTGAGTAGAAAGTTAGTGACAGAATAACGATCTATGATACATGAAGGGTAGGATGCGAAGCATTCCTATTATGCAGAAAGTAGAAGTCAATGCAGAATCAGGGTCATCTGACCCACCTTGGGAATTTTTTTTTTAAGCAAGTCATCTCCCTTCCTGATCGATGTTTTAGCAAAAACAACATGTTAGTATTAGTTGCAATAAACATGCATACACATACACACACCCAGAGAGCACACCTGGGAAATAAACACTCAACTGAACAGCTGTATTTTCCCTAAATTTGCCAACATTATATTTTACAGGCATCATTCCACATTTGGGTAATCCAGTGAGCTATTTTTATCAGTTCTCTAGTTACACATTTACAACATATCATTTTATTGCAATTGCAACAATTTACTAACGTTCTGAATGAGATAATGCACACACTGTAGGGTCTGGTTAATAAGCACAGAGAGTTTACAATCGGGATAACCTGACTCAATACATGTTTTGGATTAGTCAATTTAGCAGGTGGAACCAATTTTGAATACAGCGTTATAGATTATAAACCTGCTAAAAACTAGCAATTGTATCAAAAATCAAAAACCATTCTGTAAGGAGATGCCTGTTTTATATTCAACACATTACTATGAGAGAACAAAAGATGTATCCAGAAAGTTTAGAAGGAAAGAAAATTACATATGAAACTTGTTAAGATAAATGGCATTCAAAACTTGAAATTACTTCGGTTTCTTCTTTCAATTTTAGGAGGCAGCTCACTTTAAAGATGAAAACAAAGTTTTCAAATAACAAATTCTTCTAATTGAATAAGCTGTACTCAGTTCGCTCACCTAAATTTTGCTAAAATTTTGCTAAAACATGTAATAATACTGTGAGTCAAAGGGAATATTTCCAAGAATTCATGAGTTATTTCATTCCATTTGGCACTTAAACAACATCTAGCTAGCCCTGTTCAGTTCCAGAAATCAAATCCATGCCTTTAAATAATCTTTTGTCTGTATTCTCAGCAAGTCATAATTGATCATTCAATTTCTGAATTATGACAGAGCCACTTTGAAAGTTGTTGGTGGCGACAACTCACAGCCTTGGTAGAATGTTGGGGGTGCCTATGGGTAGTCAACCTCAAAAGACCTCCTGGACTAAAGGAAAGACCGCTGGGTCTGGGGGTTAGGAACCTGGCTATTTGTATGACAGTCTTCTCTGTGACCCATGAATCCTGAAGACCTCACCAGGCTTTGTTGCTTTTCTCTGTAAAGCTGGCATGGGAGTATCTGCACAGCATTTTCACATAATAGCACATGGGGTGAAAAAACTCACTACTCAAATGGCCAGATGCCAGCTGCACCTTGGGCCTGTGTCAGACTGACCACAAGTCATGATTCACCAGCTGCTGTCTGCCGCCCAGATCTCTCCTTGCCTACGGACTCCCTTCCGAAGTCTGCGGAAGGAAGTCCGCTTAATTGTGTAAGACTGCTTTTTCCCACAAGCTCCCCAAGTCAGGATTCTGTGAACCATTTAACCTCGCTCTGGGTCTCAGTTTTTTCACATAAGATGCAACTAAAAATCTCTGTTCTACTTGTGTTCTAAGACTAAAACAGGATGTCTATGAAAAGGTGCTTTTAAAAAGAAAAGGTGTTATAAAACTAAGGTTTTGTTGTCAGACCTTGTCTTACAGTTAATTTGAAAATCCACCAAGCTGCACTGTAGAATTGTATGCCTGAAACCCATCTAATCCTTGCTAACAGATGTCACCCCAATAAGTCTAACAATAAAAATGAATTAAAAAGAAAAAAACAATCCACCAGCAACCCAAACACCTCTTGGATTTGACCAGGTCCACGTGTTGACCTGTAATGGGGGCACCTACTTTCTTGGACACTGGAGGGAGAGAACAGGTCTGAGTGTGTGTATATGTGTTGCTATGGGTGTGTTTTGATTCAGTTCAGCCCATCTCCTTAACACACTCAGACCTTTTGCTATCGGTGTCTGCTTTCAAAGCTCCTTCAGTTAGAAAATGTGGAATATTATCCAAGAGAAATACATATAAAGCAAAAGAAACACACGGACACATGCTTCCTCAGGCACTAGCTAACTTGGATTCCGGAACGTTTCTTCTCAGAATGAACATCTGCACTGGTGCAGGTAGCAGAGAGAGCAGGCACTTGTGCTTCAGGGGCTTGCTGATGGGTTCCTACAGCTACAGGATCACCTTGGAGGCATTCTTCTTGAGTGTTATTAATCCGTAGTGGGGCTGATTTACCAAACTAAGCAGGATGTGGTTTAGCAACCAACTGCCTCCTGCTTTTCTGCAATAACACAAGGCATAAATAATCGAGGACCAATTTCCCCCCCCTAAATTCCAATGTCCCCAGATTTGTGGAAGCGTTGAGTGCAGCTTGAATAGATGTGTCAAGTCATTCTATGTCTACAGTCACTGGAGGGTGTGGTAATCGATTAGTCCCTGGTGCCATTTTTATTTCTTTGGATTAACAAAGCTCATAGCCCATCTAGGCATTATGTCTCTTGCTCCCCCCCCCCCCCCCACCCACTGCTTGTCTCCTGGCATTTTAATCAGGGAAAAGTCACAGTTGTTTTGAGGAAAGCACTCCCAAGAGCTTTAATTAAAGCTAGAAGGATAAATCTGTTTACAGTGTGGTGAACACTATCATTAATAAAACACTGAAATAATTAACGAATTAAATTCTGCTTTGTGTGTGGATGGGTGCAATTAGGATATGTGAGAACATGTCTCCTGAACAGACACATGTGCCATGCACTTAGTTTGCAGAGATGAAAAGAAGTACCTGAGACTGCGTTTCTCTGAGATTCACAGCATCACAGACTGCTAGAGCGTGAATGGAGAAGGCGACACTACCTTAATTTTATAGGAAAAGAAACTCGGTTTCAATGAGGTTAATGACTTGGGCTCTAATGATGTGCTTGAAAATTAAAAATTTTTTTATAGCACCACTGATCTCCTGAGTCTCCATGTTAAATCCTTCACGGTTTAAGCAGAAACAAAAGCAAGAAAAGATTAAATGGATACTAAGATAAGCAGCTCTAGGACTCAGAACAGAATGGAATACTCTTGAAAAAAGAGGGGGGCGGGGAGCCAATTGCACGGTGTGATTAACACTGCCATCGACAATGAAGAGGTCTGAGCTCTCAGGATATGAAGTGGCCTTTTAAGCAGGATGTGACCATGTGCAGACCTCCGAGTCGGGACTTCCCTTCGTTACCCTTCTCACTAAACTACCTCTTGTTTTTAAGCTTTCTGCCAGACAACGGATCTCACAGGAAGCACCACTGTGGACATCCATATCGACGGTTAATGGTGCATTGTTTTTTTATGTCGCTCGGTAATTTCCTAGAGAAAACAATGGGAACTGAAGACTATTCCTATCTTTAAGGAAAGCCGGCTTCCAGTCCTGCCTTATTAACTTAACACATGCAAGTGTTTGTTCTTGTTGCCACAGCAACATGTTTGTGGGGTATCTTTGATGCAAAATGTGAAAAAGCTGAAAAAGAAAACAAAGGCCACCAGCACGCTGAGGTGCCCAGAAACAGAGTTGTGCATGAACGGCCATTGCTGTGACTGGAGGTGTGTGCCTCTTGCCCTCAGTCGAATCGTGCTGACTTTTTGGTTAATTTATAAAGTGTCTATCCAATGAAAACAAGGAGCTAATCACTTCCAAGTAGTTTCAGAAAAGCTGGAAACACATGAAATTATTCATAATTAGGTGATGGGTGGACGTTAGGCACTCCTACCGTGTACACAGACACCACAAGCATGTACACGAGCCCACTGAGCTCCCAAAAGAGAAAAAGATCATTTTACCTTAAGGTGAACTGACACTAAGCTTCTCTGACATTTATTCACCTTCTAGAAGGATGGGGAGGCAACGGCCCTGCCTTCTAGGTTGAGAAGCAGTGAGCACCTAACTCATCTCGGTGTGAGCCTCTTAGCAGGAGGGAAATTATAGAGGGAGGTGAGTGACGCTTCACCAGATACACCTGAATTTATAGGGGTGGTAAAAAATGATAAGGATGGAGCATTAAAGTGTAAAGAAGCAGGTGTTGGAGCCCCACTGATCTTGCATCCAAGGCTGGTCACTAACCGTGACCTGGGGCATTTACTAATCTCTTCAAACCTCAGTGTCCTCATTTTTGAAATGAGGATAAATGTACTATCTTCCCAGGATTGCTGTGAGGATTAAAAAGTATGTCAAGTACTTAGGAGAGGTCAGGCTGCACAGCCAGCACTCAATAAATGATAACTAGTTCATAATGGCAGAATTGTCATTCATGCTATTCACCAACTATTTCTAGTTCTGTTCCCTCGAGCACATGTCAAATTGCTGCCCCTTGGATGTGCTTTGGCAATAAAATACGTGTGGAAGTACTCTATTCTAAGGACCCAAGAGCCACATGCTCTGCCACACTCTTTCTCCCTCTGCCTTGGGGGCAGGCAACGTTTCAGTCAACGGCACTCCCGCTGCGTGGGTTCTGGTGTGAGAAGATGTGGAACAGACCTCTAGTTGACCAGAGAATGGTCTTGCATGAGCAAGAAAAAAGAATATCTTCTTGTTTTCATTACTTTGTTTCTCTTGACCTGACTTGGATGGAAAGAGTTGGAAGAGTTGAGATATTTTTCTTCTGGGGCAATCTCAAATTGTGCCTAACTCCTAAAAATTATGTATATGCTTTTGACAAATGCTTTGTGAGAGCCCATTTCGTCTCCATGTGTCTACTGACATAGAGTTACCTTTCACAGAAGAATTGCTACAGTTGCAATTTCAGACCTCTTGCAAGACCACTGTCCCTAAATTATTGAGTGCTTTCCACATTACCAAGAATAGGACTACATTACCATGCGAACACGCTTAGCACTGCAAACTGTAAGCTTCCCTCTAGAGGCACGTCTGTCAATCACACGGAACTGCTTGTTGGTTTGGAAATGTGGGAAAACAAGTTACCAAGAGCTATTTTGACAAAGGCAAATTCATTTCATTTCTGACTTAATCTAGAGCTGGATTCAGCAGTCCCAAGGTAAAAGTCTCATCTTTTCTCACCCTGTCAGGGTTATCATTTAGAGGTTAGCATGAGTTCAGTCTCCTGGAATAGGCCATTTCACTTTAAGTGTATGTTAAACTAATATTGACCTTTGCAAAGTAAAACAAGACCTGGTATTTGTGCTCCAAAGACTGAAGCAGCAATAGATGTGGAAACTGGGGGATTAATCATCCTTTTTTGTTTTTTTCTTGCTTAGAAACTCTCTCCGGGAATTAGTCATTTTTTTATATATCTCACAATGAATGTAACATGGGCTCTGCCTACTCACTTGAAAAGGAAGCCTGGCTCCTTCAGCAAATAACTCTGTGTAATTTGCCCACAGTTTAACCCACTCAGTCAGACGTGTACGTTTCATTTGACAAGGGTCAAGATTGTGAACATCAGGCGTGGGGTGGGAGTATCCAGACATCAAGGTTGGGCAAGATTAGGATTGGGCGTGGTGCCAGGAATAAGTACAGAGATGAGTCAGGGGTGGGGGTACTCCTGGGGGGAGGAGGGTCAGTGGGGGAGGTAAGGGTTCTGGCAGAGAAGGAATGTCAGAGCACGGGGAGAAAAGCAGGAGCAATTTCACTAAGAAGAATGCAAATACGTACGTTTCATACATACACATGCTTACATAAGTCAAAGAAACCAGGGCTCTCAAATAAACTGCTTCCTGACATGCACCTGGATGGAAACACAAACCTCAATCTCTTTCTTACCTTCTTCTACCTGAACAAACAAACAAATAAAACACCCCATACTTGAAAACACTTATTTCATGCAAGTCTACAAGTAGGGCTAATATAGTTCATCAAGGAAATAAACATCTGTTGAAGTAGGGAGTATATCTATAAAAATGTGTAGTTGGAAAAAATTCGATCTTTCAGTGTTACCAAAGTGAGACATCTGTGCTCGAAATCTGTGAAGAGCTGTATGTAAGTATCTGAGAAGATAAATGGATTTTCAGGTATGTCCTCTGGGCCTGCTTTTCCGTAATGGTATACCATTGTGACATGATGCTTCTACAGAGGGCATACTTGGTACCCATGGTCCTTCTCATCTGAAGGCATTACGCAGGGCACTGATCTTTTTCAATAACCTTTGCAGATGACCAATATGTTCTTCAACTCTAAATGTGCCAGGTCTTATGCCACATACCTGTATCCACTCCCTGTAGGAATCTTCTCCAGGAGTCCACCCGTTCTCAGGGTAATTCAGGCGGGACCGTTCTGAAGACCAGTTGGTGCTATACTGCGAAGAAGCTGTGATTTGGTCAGAATGAATCTCTCCCGATTCCATGCCCAGAGCTTCCATACATTTGAAATCTGAAGAGGAAAAAGAAAGGCCCAATGTCATCAAAACATAGGGGAACTAAGATACATATTTCTTCTTTCGATCTGGCAGATTAAAATGTTCATTTCATGTTAACACAAAGTTTTACAAAAGATGACAGCAAGGGGCTTATTGGAATGTAGCTCTGATACATGCATTTTCACGGCAATAATTTTTGTTTCTGTTTTGTTGGTTCACTTGTTTTTTAGATTTCATATATAAGTGAATTCATATGGTGTTGGCCTTTTTCTGTTCGACTTATTTCACTTAGCACAATATCCTCTAGGCCCAACCATTTGTCGCAAATGATACGATTTCATTCTTTTTACGGCTGAGTAATATTCCAACATACATATACCACCTCTTCTTTATCCATTCATCTATCAATGGACACTTAGATTCATGGCAATAATTTTTACAAGCAAGGCTGTGAAGATTTCATAATGATTCATTATTATCTCAATTGGACCCAGGTTGACAGAAATACTATCAGAAATTTATTTAAAACTGATAAAAATCCTGATTTATTTTCCAAGTTGAATGTATGTAGATATGCCAAATGGGTACACACCAAAAACCATGTTTCAATAACATTTTACTGTTGAATTCTTTCCTCCAATACCTAATGAAAGTGAAAAAGACTCTATGTCCATTTATAGCCCATATTCAGTGGACACTAGAACGTAACTCTCTGTCTTTCAGATTCCTTGCAACTGGCACCCGAGGTCTCCCTGATTCCTTTTATTGTCATGCCCCCCAGCCCCTCGTCTGGTCATTATTATTAACATCATTAGTTTATTAAAACATGAAAGTATCCATCAGAGGTAAACTGCAATATCATATGGTCCCAAGGAGCATCACAGTTTTATAGCATAAAATAATAATGCTCACAATAATGACCATGTCTTTCATTAAATCTCATGTATTTAGTAAAACAAAATATGATATTGGAAAATCAATCATCAATCTTAGGAAAATGTGAGCCCCAAGTACCAAAGTGAAAGCAAAAAGCTTTAGAGATACAATGGAAGATCCTCAACCATCCAGAAAATCTCAAATAACCCAAATTTTACATTTTCTGAATTTTCTATCATAAAGATAAGGTTCGCTTTGTTATTTGTAATATCAAAAATGTATAGGCACATAAATACATGAATTAATCCAAAAAGTTAAGTATAAATAAGTTTTTGAAATTTAATTGGCCTTTTTATTTTCCGGTAAGATCTAGTAGAAAAGATACAAGTGTATGTAGAACAGGTCACTAAACACCCCATCTTCTCCTTATGCTACTTTACAACCTGGCAGCTAGGGCTGATGCAACACACGCTATTCATTGTTTTATTAGTTTTTTTCCCCCCTTGGGCCCTTAAAAGAGCTGGAGACCACGTCAACTTGGAGGAAAGGCCGAGTTAGGTGAATCTTATCCTCTGAAACAGAAACATTCATTTTTCTACCTTTTATGCAAAGTTATATCAGAAATTAAAACATGCTTCTTTTACGTGAATATCCACTTTCATGCAAATAGGAAAGAAAACCAAAATGCCTTCCACCAGGATCTTCGCCACCCACCCAGCACGTACTATCCCTGTAAGCAGTGGTTCTCAGCCTTCCTAGTGCCGGACCCTCTAATACAGTTCCTCATGCTGTGGTGACTCCCATAAAATTATTGTGAAAGGGTCGTTCGACCTGCAAAGGGGTTGCAACCCACAGGTTGAGAACCTCTGCAATGAACTACCACAGATTTGTTCTTATCATCAGTGACGGATGCCTATCCTTTTATGAATCTCAGCCCAATACACATTTGAGGGTACCAGGTAGGTGGTCTGGCATACTTCATTGTTTCAAGGCACTGTGTCTCCATTTCCCACTTTCTTCCATAATTTCAAAGGCTTACAAGCAGGCTTTTCACCCACAACCTTACTAAGGAAGCAACCCTATAGTTCTTCCTATGGATATTCGTAAAATCCATTTAAAAGTGAAAAATAAACATTGGACACTCCGATTCACAAAAGATTTCTTTAACGTTTCATGTGGCCACAGGTATGTGAGGAGGAATTCAGCAAAGAGTATTTACCACAGGGCTTTGCAAGATGAATAAACACTGACCTTCTGAGATGCTGCTCTGCAGGACACTGTAGTTTGCTGAAAAGCCTTCTTTTGCTATGGCACTGTCAGTATAAAATACCATGGAGAGAATGCCTGACGAAGACCGAATTCGACCTGGTGTTTTTTGTCCACAGTAACGCCCAATGTGAGGGCCAACTGAAAAGGGAGAAATTCAGAGAACATTACAATATGTTTTCTTCTACAGAAGATTCAAGAATAACCATTTGCAAACATGGATCCCAGCAGAATGCAGAGGGATTCTGGGTTCTACCCTGGTTAGTTGCTTTGCAATGATCAGGTTTGTGGAGAGGATTTCCATGTGTGTTCAGAAGGGCAATAACAAACATAACCACATTCCCAGGGGAGCAGGATTGTTTTCAGCAACAGAATCGAAATGCTTGCTTCAATAGCAAAGAAGGAGATTTGGGCTGTCAAGTGCCACGTTGGCATTCATCTCTAGGACCAGACTGCATGCACAGTTCAGTGGCGAATGACTCCAGCTAGGCTGTGGTCAGTGAGGTCTCTAGGGGAGTTGCCTGTCCCCATTCCCCTGCCCTCGAAGGAGATCCTGGGAACCTGTGTGCAACCGGACCAGTACCAAGGGTCCGATCCAGTACTGCATAATCCCGACTTCCTTCTTCATTCCATTTTATAGTCCTGGAGCCTTTGTGACAAACATCACTGACTTGGATAATGGGCAATGGATCATGTCCTACTCTGGACTTAATCTGAAGACTAATGAAAAATTGTAGCAATTAGAAACTATAGATATTGATAATTTATGCATGATAGCAAGTTGTAATCAAAATGAAAGGAAAACACATCTTTCTGACTTCCGTCCCGGTTTTCTCTCTCCTAAACCTGGGAGAGGAGAGCTGCATTGCACTGAGGTTCAGTGGCCAAGAGATGGCCCAAAGCAGCCATTTGAACATGCAACACGAGGAAAAACATAGTACTTAAGGCAGTGAAAGTTTGGGGACACCAACTGGTTTGTGATAAAGTTAAACAGTACTTGACTTAAATTGGCCAATTCTTTGTTGGAGAGCCTTTAGACAAGCCTTGGCAATTAGTTACTATAAGTTGCCTTATGGACGGTACACGAGCCCTCTGGGCTTGGAGAATCTTTCCATTTCCATGGCCAGATCAGCAGCAAGACAAAAAAAAAAAAAAAGAAAAAAAAAGTCCCCTTTTCTTTAGTTTTTTTCATTGAACATATGGTAAAAACATACCAGACGGTTTGGGCTTAGAAGGACAATCTGGTGTGGACTGTTTTCCCCTCCAAGAAATCCATGGTTTTGTGCATTTCAGCTAAGAATTATTGCTTTGTTCACCGAAGCACAGTAAGTGGACTTTTCCCTGGCCAAATGGGCCTTCAACAGGGATGTGGTGTTCCAAGGCCTGCATGTGCAGCTTGGATGTAGCAGGCAGTGAATGAGGGCTGGGAGAACCTAGTGTGATTGAAAAAGTGAACCCCACAAGAAGTGATCTCCCTGGAGCCCCATATACCAGCTGAAATCCTACTTGGCAGCTCATTGGAGCACCCTGCTTTTTAGAGTGCTCAGATCCTTGGCTAACAGGTTGTCAGCTCTTGGCCAAGCTTCTTAAAACAGAACAAAACAAAACTCAACCAAACAAAAAAACACCTAACCCAAAGTCGTTTATATCTGCGTTAGTACAAAACGGTTACTTTGAATATCTGATAACTACACATTTCATGAAATCGATTTGACGGAATTCCAACAGTTTTCTCTCTACTGTAAGCCCTCACTCTCCAGCAAGGAAACATTTCATGTGTGTAGACTGCTGTACTATGAAAAAATAAACAACAAGAAAGCTGATTCATTTAAGGAAATTGATACAAATTATCTACAGGGCATCAGATGGTCATGGAGAGTGCATTGCATTATGGGAGGGACATTTTGTTACATTAGGCTCCCCAGTTAGCACAAGAAAACATCTCAGAAGATGAAGCTCTTGCTGCTTTTGAATCCTGGTTTGATTGAATCCTGGTTTCAGATTCTTCGACAAGTACTAGTTCTTTGACGGGTTTGCCTCATTCTGAATGTGGCCCTACCACAATCGAATACTTTTTGTCTTCACTGGGGAGTGCAAAGTTGCCCCTAACACACGCATGAAAATAATCTTGCTTAAAGCCATTAACTCAGATGTTTTCTTTCCTCAAAAAGAATCCCATTGCAAGTCTTCAGTCTTAATGGGAGGCTTAGAGTCCATTCATACGCCCTCATTTAAATTCCATCATTGTGGCTTCATAACTTTCCTTTCCTCTAGTTTGTGGGCAAACTTTTACAGCCCCAATCCTTAGGGTCGTTCTCTGATCGCCACGGCCACTGACCTTGCCAAGAATACAAGGGCACAAGGGAAGCCGTGGTCACCCCCGCCAGCTCTGGCTGCGGGTCCTCCCCCTCCACTGCCACCCAGTTCCTCTGGGGAGGGTGGGGGTGGTGTGTCTTTGAAAGAGCAAACAGAAGAGAACTTGTCTAGTGCAGACTCATAATTTAGAGTCTCCATGACTCACTGGTTTATAATGTGTAAGACATGCTGCGTAAATCTGCTTTCTGTCCTTTAGAACATTGCCTCAGGATAGCAGTGTGCAACTCTCCCCAGGAGCCCTCAAGATAGGAGAGTGAAAGCCTTTTTCGAGTATAATACAAAGAAGTATTGAATTTTCCTGAACAACAGCAAGACCTTCGCCTCACAAGCTAATGCAATATTGATCTGAGGGAGAGTGGATGAAGTACTCTTGTCTGTCTCGGGTGTGGGCTCATTTGTGTATTTACGTGAACACAGAGGCTGAATTTCTTACTTCTGTTCTTCTGCACCAAAAGGCCAAGGAGAGGAATGGAAACAGTCACACAAACAGAAGTATACTTGCAAAATAAAATTACTGAATAATTTGAGCCAGCAACATGTAGTAAGCTATCTCTTGGGGGAGAGTTGGCCTACAAATCATATCTTCTCAGGTATGAAGCCAATATAGTATTGGTTGCTTTAAAAGATATTCCTGCAATTGGGAATGGCAATACCCCATTCTTTGTATTTTCCGTTAATCTCTCCAATAATTACAACCCTATCTCAGAATCAGACGACTTGGCATTCTGTTACCTTTTTATGTGAAAAAAGACAATGATCTACTACAAAGAGGAACTTTAAAAATGAGGTATTTTGAATAAAAAAATGATAAAAGGAACCATTTCAAAAAGGTACAAGATAGGCCATGTACACTTACCTTATTGTTACAATAATAAACCTGGACTTTGCAACTTTCCCCCAGAAAATAAATGTGCACATTTATATCATTTATATTTTGGAGCATTTCTCTGTATATCATTTATATTTTACACATAGAGTTTAGAAGGTTGATTTTAATAGATAAGTAAATTAAAGAAACCAGAACTCAATCCAGCTTTAATTAACTTACTCCTGAAATCATCGGTAATGCTTGGCATGCAGGTAACCAACACGGTGCCAGCTCCTTCTCTTGGCCTAGAAGCGGAGCTGACTTCATCTGCACCCACGTGGTGTGAGCTAACCACTTACACTTGGCTCCATAGTTCAGCACAAGCATTGGTGGCATCGACCAGGCAGCTTGCTTAGCTCATGGCCCTCAAACCATATGTAAACTTCCCCAATTACTTCAGAGTTGCTACTTGTGAATCCACAGAGCTTCAAAGAGCGTGATAGATGGAGATGTGTGATTCACAACGTGCATGTCTCGGATTTCCAGTTTTGGAGTAAACTGCTTTTCTTCAAAGTCAATCTGAATCAATGGGTAGCTTTCAATTACTTAGACATCTAATTCAATGTTTATGATAAAATGCAACATAAAAATCACTCGATGGTTAAAAGCCTTCAGCGCCTTCTGCTTGTTGTTTTTGGAAAGGATATCAAAGACTAAAAGCAATTTTGCTGGCAGAGGAACTGTATGTGTTGAACTACTATGACGAAAATGTTTCTAGTGCCACTGACAAAAACCCAGGAGCCCGCAGTCTCTCATTTTTGCCTAAAAAGGAGAGAGCTGCTAAGTGGGCATAGGCTAGAGGAAGCCAGGTAAATATTAATGAATACGAGGGCCGTCTGAAAAGTATTCAGCCATGTAACCATTCTCGTTATACTGACAAGGGCTGGAGCTCTTCCGGATAGTCCTTGTATACAAACAGCATTTCCACATTCCAAAGCCAGTTTTCTCTGGGAGTAAGTCAAACGCACCATTGTTTAAAACATGGGTGAATTGCAAGGCTGATAACTCGTATTGTTAATTGTTCCTCGCTTCATTCAGTGATTTTCCAAAGCCAGAAAATTACTACTTTGAAAAACCCTTGACACTAATAACAATGTGCTTCTTGCTGAAAGTATAAATAAGTTAGTTGATCGGACCTCCTTTTCAGATGTCAATTTAAATGTAAGTTCTAGAAAGGAGGGCTGCACATTTGGGTTGTGAACAAATAAACCCATTATTAAATGTTCCAACGATTATCACAATACTATTATAATATTGTTTTCCTAATTATTGGATTGAATACTTGGAAGTCAATCAGTACTCTGTTTGGGAAAAATCTCATTACTTAATGAAGGAGTTTCGATAAGATCATCATAACCTTATTTATATGGCAAAAGAGCAAAGCAACAACTAAACTAATATTCAGCTATTTATTAACAATGATAATATAAGCGTTCTCTAAACCCGGTTTTTCTCCAGTGTTTAGGAACATATCCATATTAAATTACACTGACAATTTTAATCTTATTTCAAAAACAAAGAATCTCACATTATACATGCTCTCCATTTACAATTTATTTAAATACTCTTTCCTCCAACTTGATAATAATATCTGATTCTATTTTATAGATGGTTATATGTCTAGCTGCAGGATTTGTAAGAACTTTCTAGCTGCCCTTTCTGATCAGTGTAGACTGGGTTCTCTAGAGAAATCTTAATACTAAACCAGACTAAACACAAGACAAGCAATGCAGCTGCAACAAATTATTTGATATTATCTCCTTCTGTTCAGAATCTGGGTGTGCATTTTTGCCATTCACCTTCTAATTCATGAGGATTGAAATGGAAAACTTTCATTTAGCTGTCCACATGGCTGGCCCCCACCTCCTCCAAGTCTTAGCTCAAATGTCACTTTCTTTATAACCATTCTATTTAAAGATTAACCCATATGTCCCTCTTCACTAACCCCAGCGGTTTGCATGCCTTTGCTCTACTTCTTTCTTTCACTTTTCTGTTTATAGAACTTCTCACCTTCTAACATTCCATGCACATGATTCATTTATTTGTGATGTGCCTTGTTTATTGTCTCATTTTCCTGTAGAATCTAAACTCCACTAGGGCAGCCATCTTTGATTGTTTTGTTTACCAAGTGCCTGGAGCATGGCAGGTGCTCAATAAATATTTTTAAAATGTATAATGAATTTAGATAACAGGAACAATGACTATAAAGGATATGTCGAGGCGATTCAAATCACCAAAGTTAAACATTCCCCAGAGAGCAGACACGGAGTTTTCTAAATTAGAAATGTCCAAACATTCTCCTTCCTCTTTTAAACTTCTAAATATTTTGGTGGCAAAAGGGATGCTCATTTCACCCTTAAAATGTATGGGGTACTTATCCTCTCTGGTCCTTAATGTCTGCATTTGTAAAATGAATGGGTTGATTCAATTGCTCTCTTAAGATCTCCCCTCCCCGTCTGATGGCCTGTGAAATGATGACCAGTAAGGCAGGTCAATGAAATGAACAAAATACTTTACTCTGGGAAACAATGTGTGGACCCCAATTCTATCATACACGAGCTATGAGGACTTGCATAATTGCTCATGGACTGAGTTTTCTTATCTATAAAATGACGACTTGGACTAGATAATTACTAAGGCAGTTTGAGCTCAACGATTATATTTCATCCGTGCTCCGCATAAAGATAGCCACCATCTTGCTTTGTTTTCCCACCTCTATCTGATCTATTTTTATAAACTGATGCATGTATCATGACACGTGTGAAAGGATCCCACGGCCCCTCTTCCAGATCCTTCCCATTTGGGGACACTTCCTGCCCTTCTTACCATCAGGGAATCCATCCCAGATTTCTAGGTGGTCATAGCGACAGAACATCCCCCCTGGAGGATTTGAGTCTGGTTCCAGGTCAAAACTTTCAAATTCCAGGATAATCTCTGACATCTTTGGTGCAAAGATAATGTAAGTGCATTCAAGGCTGTTGGGATATTTTTCAGGGAATCCAGGGGACTTTATCACTCCACTTGGGGTTGTGTAGTTCTGGGAACACTCAGGACCTATGAGTAAAAGAAAAAAAGGAGCAAAGTGACAATCTCCTTAAATGATTTCCCTGAGATATAACCTTGGAAAAGATAGCACAGCAGTCTAATAAAAGCCCTCCATTATAATCACTCATCAGTCAGTCTTTTCATAGTAGTGTTAGGTATGGAAAGTCATGTTCAGATTTATTGTGTTCACCTTAGTTTTCCATTTGTGTGGAGCAATATAAAAACTTCTGCTGTTGCAGAGAAAAAAAATGACAAATATAAAATCATGTGGGAACAATGAATGAGTAAGCTACAGAAATTTTGACAGAGCCCTAGAGAAATAATTATAGCTCCTTCAAGCTTAAATCCTTAAATCTTGAGGTTGACAGCCTTTATTGGTGAAATAGAACATTTACAAAGGCAAGGGGGAGAATTCGATGGAGAGAGTTTGGGTTTCAGATTCCTACACCAGTGACTCAGTAACTTTGCCAGATGTGACCTCTGCCTCTTTGACAAACTAAATGTGAAAGGTAATTCGTACATGTACCCAGGGTGAATGACTCATTCTGAGTGGTGTTGACACAGGTGTGCCAGTAAAGTGTGGTCGCTAGTGAGGGCATGATAAACCGTGATTACAGGCCGTGTTGCTAGAAGTCACCTGATACCAATGTTGACATCCTAACCTTCCCCAAAGTATCAGATATAGTACTTTCTGCCATTCTAAAGTTATTTGCTAATATATATGTGTGTGCGTGTAATGTATATATTTACAATGTGTGATTTTAATGACTATTCAGTGTTATCAAGGCTTTTCAAATTATGATGATTTGTAATTTAAATTGGTCAAGTGTATACGTACATAGATTGTGAGTTGACCTTACGACTGGGAATGACCACAATTTCATTTGATGGATTCCAGCACTGAATACCCAACTGCCCATCTACACGGATGTGAGCATAACAACTCTGTCCCCTATCACCACCACCACTGCCATAAATCAGCGATGATTTGACCCTTTTGAATGTCAGGATCCGATCTGGGGATGCCTGATTCAAGCGTTCAGTTCCTGGGCCATGTCTCACTGATGGCACCCTGTGACGGCATGTAAGGATTCAACTCTAAATAAGAAGGTTTGTGGAGACAATTCTTAACTAAACCTTCTCCCAAAGTACCAAGTACTAGAGGCAGCATATTAGGCATTGATACAGATTAAGTTTAACTAGCTGACCTCTAATTTTAGTGGCTAAGGTTAGCAGGCCAAATCTAATGCGTAAGGCAGCCTGCTGAGAAAACAACATTCTCCTTCTCCCTGTGCACATATTAGATCTCTGTGGCACAGGAGACACAGGAGAGTGACAGTGATTAGATGGGCACATCAAGCTAGTCTGTAGAGGGCGATTTTAAATTCCCTCCCAAAGCCTTCTCAATGTGGCTCACCATCTACCATAATGACCTCAAATGCTTATCTATTCAGTTCTGGTTGAAAAGTTATTAATGTGTGGTGTTTTACAATGTCATTTCCAGGTAAAGAGATGATGAAATATACTGTATAGTTAATAATCTATTTCTAAGTTATTTGGTGCTGCTGTGATGACAGCGAATATGCCAACTTAAGTCCTAAATTCACAAAGACTACACACACACACACACACATGCACACACACACGCATGCACGCACACGCACGCACGCACACACGCATGCACACACATGCATACATGCACGCACACGCAAGCACGCATGCGCGCACACACACACACGCACACACACACACAAGGGCTATCCGGAAAGTATCTGGACACAAAATTGTTCTCGCTATAGTGACAATGGCTGGATTCTTTTCTGGACAGCCCTCATATATAATATTGAATTTTAATTCCCAAAAGTAGGAACAGTGACCCTGGAGACTTTCAGCCTCCTCCCTGGGGCAAAAAAAAATTGCTTTGGCTAGGCCCTTGTAAGGCAAAGCAAACAGCAGGATTTAGTGCAGGTACCAGTACTTTTTCCTTAGATAAAATTGTGCAGGTGAGATTAAGATATAATGAGGAAAAAAAAAAAGACAGGAAGGAAGGCATACTTTCAATACACTTCAGTGCTTTCAACATGTCCTTGTCCTGTCAGGTACCTTTGGAAGCTAGCTCAGGTTTCCTAAGGGATTTGACAGAAATTGGGGCAATCCCATATGATTATGGAGGAGAACCGGATTGAGCACCGGAGATCTGAGCTCCAGTCCTGCCTTCACCACTAACCTGCTGTGTAGCCTCAGGTGGCCTCCTAACCTTTCTGGTCCTCAGATTCTGTGCATAGCAAATGGAGGGTTGACTTTGAGAATTGAGAAAAAAAATCCCTTTAAAGATTCTTTAATTCTCTACCTCCTCCATCATGCATCAAAATTTGTTTTAATATTTTCCTTATTCACTGTTGCATAACTATGCCATGGTTGAGCAGAAACATGTCCCCAGAAAGGACAGTGGCAGGAGTGGGGTAAGGAATTCTGTAGTGAGTATACAAGTGAGAAACAGGAGGGAGGGAAAGCAGCCCTGTGCGCCCTGGAGCAAATGAGTGGGTGGTGTGAGATGTGCACACCCAGCTTTGCAACCAGCAAACACCATGCTTCTGACATCATCCGTAAGACTGAGAGTACTTTGGTTAGTTATGAGTGACGCCTGTCATTGTTAATGACAATACGGATGGATAATAATAACAGCTAAGATACTCTCTCTGGAATTATTATTAAATATACAGGCTCATAATCAAATAACATATAAAGTGACCAACACTGCTCTCAACAAATGTGCCCCTTCCCTGCCCCGAGATTCATAGAAAATGACCACGACTTCTTCCCACATGTGGGCCTGGGGGACCCACGCCAAGCAAAAACAGGAAGAGTGCTACGTGGGAAGGCACGGGTATCCTCAGGAAATTTTTTTAGGTGAATGGGAATAATTTTAGAGCTGGTGGCCCAAGCTTTCAGCATCTGGGAAGAGACAAAGAAGCAGAAGAATGTGGGGTACTTGTAGAGAGAATTGGGGGGCCAGGTTGGCTCCAGGAAGCATGGGAATAGGTGGGGACTGGACTTGCTAACTGTCAGGCAAAGGTGCCCCTCTCTAGAATGTGCCCCTGGGGACCCAGACATGGCCTAAATCTTCCTTACATCTGCAATCTATTGTCAGAAAGTCTCAATGTCACAGGGGAAAGATTAATTTCTTGGTTCATCTATGACTAGTATAATTTATATTTTGGGGACACTTGATATGGCTGCATCCTAAAAGAAGTGCTATGTTTTCAAAGAAACAGAGATTCATGGATTTTACTGTTATCATTAGATGGCTTTTGATGAGAGAACATCCATGAACTTGTGTATATATGCATTATGTTAATTAATGACTTTTTATGGAGTATCTAAAAGGAGTGTAGTAGGTACAGTGAGGGGGGAAAAGAGACTATTTTTGCATTTTTCAGGGGGTACCAATCTAGTTAGGAAGTGAAACATGCACACATGGAGAAATTTAAAAATATTAAGGAGAGACAGATTGGTAAGTGAAACATATTTATGTGTGTATGTATGCAGTGTGTGTGTGTGTGTGTGTGTGTGTGTGTGTACACATGCACACATGCATGCGTGTGTAGGGGACAAGTTGGGTATATGTGCAGGAAAAAAGAAGAGTAGATTAACCAGGAAGAGCTTCCCCAGAAAAATGTGTTTAGAGCCAGGTGTTTAATGGGTTAAGAGTCATAAACTGGAAGAGAGCAAGGCTATGAGATCTGAAGGCACCAGCTGTATCCATAAGTGTTGTAACAGCGAGTGCTAACTGAACAACACATCTTCAGTGACAGACCCTGCCTACATGTTTTTCATGCTTTCATTTCAAATGATCTTCACAGCAAACCTGTACTAGATACTATTACCAAACCTTCAGATGAGAAATCAGAGGCTGTAAACATTCACACAGATACTCAGTGTAGGCTGACCAGACGCACCATTTTAAATGGGTCAGCAAACAGCAGTACTGTCCCGTTTAAAGTGGTACGTACGGTCAGCCTAGTCTCACTGGGCTACATTCAAGGTGTCAGTAAGCTGACCGTACATACTATTTGAAATGGGACAGTACCGAAGTTTTCTGTCCCATTTAAAACAGTATGTCTAGTCAGCTTAATTCAGTGGCAGAATTAGAATTCACATTCAGGTCTTCTGAGCTTTGCCCAGTGCACTGTCCTGAGGCAGGAAGCCAGCCTGTGAACCTGAGAGTGAAAGCATGGAACATATGGAGCAGTTGATGTCAAGGCTTGAGCTTGACCCAACAGGACACTGAGGCTTGACCATGGGTGATGGCCACCTGCCATAGGCATTTTGAAGACTGCATCTTGATGACTGTTCGAGAAGCTGTGTGCAGGATAAAAGAGCATGAGGCGAACCACTGACTGGGCCAGTTTGGTTAATAGCAGCAGACATGGAAAGGAAATGTGACTCTGACACCTGTGGATAAAAATTCAAAAGAAATAGAAGCCATATGGGATATAGGGATGCAAGAAGAGAGAACAAAGTAAGTCTTCAAGTCTCAAGAATGGTGTTGGAGAGCAAGACAGGGAAATTACGGTGCATCTGAGACTGACAGAGTGGAGGGAGCTGAGTTCTTTTGGAAGAAGAAGAATTCTTAATAACTTAGTGACAGAGCTCTCTCTTTTCTCTTTCAATCATCTTCAGATCTTTAAGAAACACTGAAAATGAAAGGGGCTATTCTTAGCCCCTTGGCTGACACCGTTTTACTTTGATAGTGCCATGTGCAGGTAGAACAAGTGTAGATATGTATGTATACATGCATATATGTGTACAATATGATTTCTATAACAGGTCAAACAGCTTTCAACACAAGAAAATATGAACATGTGTAATCATCTGTACATACTCATGTCATGTGTATACTATTATTCAAAGGGTTTCTAAGTATGTACTTAGATAAATTTCTAAAGAGAGTTCTCTCCATCTATTTATAGTTATATGGGGCACAGCCAGGTTTTTTTCAAAATTTTAAGAAGTTGTACCAAAGTTCCCAGAAACTCCTAATGACTCTTTTTTTGTTATTCTCAGTTGCCGCTGACCCAGAAGACCTTAGGCATTTGTCCTTGGCATGGCCAGTTTTTTCTCTATTAAAAAGAGCTCTTTCTCCTATATTCTAGGACAATACATTTAAATCTTTAGTCATAGATTCCCCCCTCCCCATTTATGTCAAGGGAATAATCAAATAATTAGATAAATAAACTAATTAAAAGGCTGAATAATTAGAAGGCTTACTGTAATACATAACAGGAATCTGTAAGTTGTTGGAAAAATAGTGACATGAAGATAAAATATTGTTTATCAACTGACTGATAGGTGTGTTTCTTTCCTCAAAACTGGTACATGAAATGGTCAGATCCCCTCTTGTCTCAATATATACCATTGTAACAGAAGATTAGCAAGTGATTATATTAGGGAGGTGACTGATCTTTAATTCCTAAGGGGAATAACACTTCAAGTGTTACTGTTTTGTTTCCTCCAAGAAAGAGGTTCCCCTCCCCCCGCC